>JARHVA010003037.1:2125000-2203725 GCA_037957365.1 Torreya grandis | reverse complement strand
AAGTCACAGAAGTATGGTATGCAAGATATTTGTCCTAAATTCTTCCAAAGAGACTTATAGATATAGTGTTTCATTATTATGATCCAATAAAATAATTATATCATCCCAAGATTTCCAAATTATAATAAGTATCAAGTTAATACAATTAAACCATAACAATATACATATTGTGGATAAATATAATTTAAATGAACCCATAACTCTTCTTATTTTACATACTTATAATAAGCACTTCATAAGGAACATAAACAAAGTACCTTATTTAACATCATGTAATAAATTTTAACCTATTGTTATTCAAACCACTAGGTTAAAGTCATTACAAGGATGAATTAAACATAATTAATTATAATTAAATATTACATTTAAATAATATTTATGAAGTTACTCAATTAATAGACATAGGGCCTTCACCAAGAGAAGTGAATTCTACCAACTATGATAATGATCATAATGAAATGTATTGTCATGGAGTGTATTATCAAATATTTCCTAGTTATCCATAAATAATTCCAAAATCAAGATTATAATTATCATTTTAAACCACCAATACCTCAATAAAACCTTCATGCAATATGACCCTAAGGTCATAATTGCCCAATTTAAGGTTAGTCATATTTTCCACTTTAATGAAAATGTTGACCTAAATAATGAAACCAAGTATAGAATTATTAAAAATTCAACATTTATAGAATTCACACCATAAAAAATTCATACTATAATACCATTATCATTACATTTAATGTTCTTTTTTTAATGCAAATATAATACATGACATAATGATTAAGATCCTACGAACATAGTTTATTATAATAAAACATGGTATACAATGAGTAGTGATTTAAAATTGATATCAAATAAATGCATGATAAAAATAAATATTATATAAATCTTAACACCTACATGAATATTTATAACCAAATAGGAAAACCACATTCATTACTTTCTCTTCACCAAAGTATCAAGATCAAAAAGAAGAATATGTCTAATGACATTATAAGATTCAAACAACAAATATATTTCCTTATATTTTCCTACTCTAGATAAATGTAATGCATATTTTTGAAACATGCACTTATTAGGACAATAATGGACTAAATTCCATTATTAGGGTTAATTAGATATCATTAATTAATAATTTACATAATTAGATTAGCCTAAACAAGGTATGTTATATAAAGAAAGAATTTAATAACTAGTTTCCTAATAGGGAGTCACCCCTTTTTCATATGATGTTTCCAACTTGTTGATATAATTTTATAGGTCTAGGAAAAAATAAAAGTAACATAATAAGTGTAAACATATTACCATAATTACATGTTTATAAATTTACTAACAATCTTCCTTTTCATTAGATTAACATATGAATGATAAAATATTTATCATATCCATAATGAAATGATACATCCAAAAATAAAAGGATCTTAAAGGTAGTATAAAGTAATTTATACCTTAAAAACCACATATTAATAATATTCTTCAACTTTTTCAAACACTATAACTTCTTATTTGTAATTTCTAGCCTAGTTAGTAATAGGGTCCTCACAATTAGTTAGTAATTGTGTTTGAAGGTTACTAGAGATAATTCTTGAGTGTGGAGATGAAAATTTATTTTAATATATATAACACCATGGTAATTATTTTAAAATCATCTTTAAAATATTCCATGATAAAACAATGCAAATTTATCAAGTTCTAATTTGTCACAGTGCATTCAAGTAGCTTGTTAACTTGGAGAAGATAAAAGATTCCAAGTAAAACCAATATGAAGAGTTGTTATTGTCATATTAAAATGAATAAATAGAATATATATTTCATGAATAATTAAAAATCAACATTCTTATCTCTCTAATTTTTACTCCCCATTTGGGCTTATTTTAGACAAGGTCAAGGCAAATAGGAAGAGTCTTTAGTTAGCCCTAGAAAGGTGGACTTTGAAACATAGAGTGGATAAGATGAGTTGAAGTCTTGGTCAATATTCAAGGACCTATTTTAATTAAATATAATATTTATAAGGTAAACATTAAATAAATATCCTAATATGCCCTACTTGGGCTAATTTTAGAAAAGTTAATAAGTCAGACATGCATGCAAGTTGCAAGCAAGGTAACTAAAGTCAAGCTCCAAGTTGTACATCAAAATAAGTCAATTAAAACTCTAAAATTTTAGAGTAAATATTTTTAAACTAACATGATTTAGGTTAAACATACAAATAAGGAGCTCATTTGAAAAGAAAGGGAGTTTCAATTAGTGTACGGATAATATACCTAAGTTGGGCACATGTGACTACTTCAAGAAAGTCTCTTTAGATCCCAACATGTCATATCTAGGCTTAGGTGGATTTAAAAATTGTAAATATGGTTAAAATTGATCTCTGTCTCTCTCTCTCATTACTCTTTTAGGTAGGTAAAATAATTCAAATAGTTTTCTTTCAGTCAGTTCAGTACAAATTAGGTAAGCAAAGTTGCAGGGAATGCACTAGGTGTATTAAATTAGTCTATGTGTACTATCCCATTTCATCATCATAGTTATAATAATGGTGTTTTATAGTCTATGAACAATCCTTAAGATTTTTTATACCTTCAAACTACCTTCACATCCCCAACACCTCAATTTTCCTTCTATGTTTACATTGATTTAAGTGAAAAAATGGTGTATGTTATCTTATAGAGTATTACCATCCTTCTCATATGGTTTTTAGTCTAGTTTTCACATGTATATGTGAGGAGATAAGTATAACCATCTCATTTATACATAGGTGAACACTAGTTGGTTTGCAAGACATGTTTTGGTAGTTATAATGTTTTTCCTCTTATAAGTGGTTTAAACTTAAGGTAATGCACATGTTGTCAAACTCACAGGGCATGGTTCATCATATTATATATTAAAGTTTTGATATGAATAATATCTTTGATTTAATATAAGGTCTAGATAATTTTTTATAGTCAAGTAGCTTGAAGCAGACACCTACAACTTGTCACATAGAAACCATACATGTTCATGCCTAAGAGAGAAACCAAAACATGTATGGAAACATTGGATCTTATTTTGACACCTAAAACCAATTCATAGATCATGAGATTATCATAGGTTATAGTAATGAGGTCATTACCTAAAGACACACTTAAGTTCATAGGTGCATAATTGAGAAAGGTTTCTTAATGGGATGAGTTACCTTAGTTTCTTTGAATAATGGACTTTGCTCCACATAGTAGCATCTATTGGTAAGTGTTGATAAATTTTGAGTAATCCCTATGGCTCTATTATTGTAGCCTAGATGGATATGTCACTTCTCAAAATGAAAAGAATTTTTTAAACCAATTAAGATGATTGTTGAGTGAGGTCTTAGACCCAATCAACATTATACTAGAAACACTTAGAGAACATAGTGCTTTGAATCTACATGAACCTGGAACTTGCAATGTAATAATGGCTCTAGAGTATGTGGATGATAGTTAAATGCTAACATGTTCTTAAGTAAAAAATGTATGTGCTCAAGTTTTATATGGCTCTAGTGATTTATATAGGAACAAAATTATCGAAACATAGTAGTCAAACACATATCACCATCTAAAGTAATATCTCATATTCCCTAAACAACATCTACAATATGGTTTATAATACAAACCTATAGTATCACTGATGGTGAGAAATTACTTAATGGTTATAAGGCATGAAATGGATGCATTCAAGTACGTAGTGGTCCTATTAACCTCATATAAATAAATAAGTCTCAAACATATTTCTCAATAACTTATCATCACCTAAAATAATCCCTTGATCCATCTAGTTGCTACCTATAGCTAGACTCATATTACAAACTAGCTCAAACTAAGGAGAGATGCATGGGTGGTTAATAGGTAGGGGTGAAATATGGATGAAAATGTTAAGATTAATATCAAAATGGTAATACCACATTTCATGACATCTAAATATGCAAGGAAATAGCATAAAAATTGGCTTTAACCTCATACTCAATCAACCCTACACATCAATGATTTACCATAGTCATAGTCCTTTTTGGAATTTGAGGTGTTGAAGTCTCTTAGAGCATGACAAATTTTTGAAATTTGGTATAAAGGGTCCTCATGATTTAACCTAGGCTTTCATCGTCTCAATTGGGATATAAAAACATGGTAAGTACCCTTTATTTTTTATTAGATAGAGGACACTCCATAGTCAACACAACCTATAGGTTCAGTATATGAATGAGGAAATAATGAGATAGAGAGTCTAAAATTATTTTAGGATGATGTCTAAGGATGGATATAAGGTGAATAGATATGGAAGAAACACCTATAGTCATTGTAAATCTTTAATGATGGTCATATGCACAATAACATAGTCTAGGCCTACTAGGATAGTAACTAAACATGAACCTTAATGGTTTACAAATTAATTCATATAACTACATGATATTTAAAAATAATGAGGGAGACTTCAAAGGATAATATATGGTTAATGAGAATCATCAGTTTGTAGATAATAGCTTAGGTTGGTCATTTTTGGCATAAACTCATCTATAGCCTACCTAAAATGCATTCAAGAGATCGAGAGATCAATTTACTTTGATCATATCTATATAGATTAGCTACATGGTGCCTTCAATAATAGAGATATTTGTGGAGGGTCTTGAACTCAATCTCAGTAGAATTGGTTTGAGAGTTAGATGTTTAACTTTTTAGAATCATTGTTAACAACTTAGGTGACTTAAAACCCTTATATGAACCCAATGGAGAAAAAAAGAATTAAAATGCATCTAAACGTGTTGAATTGAATTTGAAATTATTTTTACATGTTTTTCAATCTCTTATGATCCTTGATATCTAATTGTTCTGTATTATCACTTATATAGATAGACCTAATTTTGGATTTTCCACAAATTTTGAGGTGTTTCATAGGTACAAAAAAGAATAGGTGAATGAAATCCATTGAGATATTTGTATATGGACCTGTTATAACTCACCATGCTCATTTATCACCTTAGTGATGCATGAAATTCCCTATATTATTATTTTTTTACAACCAGTCTTGAATGACATAGTGAGAAGAAATGTGACTACCTAAGTGTGATAGTGAGAAGTGTGACACTGAGTTTATTGAGGTCTAGTTGATATACCAAAGGAAAAAGGAGGTATTTATGAGCTATCTAACACATATTTAACAAACCTTATTGAATATATATAGGTCACTTGAGTGACAAGTGTGTCAATCAAGCCTAAAGGGCTAGTGAGTAGTTACAAGAGAATGAATGACAAATTGTGCAGAGAAGTTCATCAATTAAGGAACATATAAAAGTTGTCATAATATTTTTTATAAATTCCAAAGTCAACATACATGTGTCAAAAAATTCCAAAGGTATTTATAAATTTTCATGTGGCTCTTCATTGCGAAAGGTAGTTTCAGGAAGGCTAATTGAGATCTCTACGCCAACTTTAGTGGAATGATGTGTTTCAAGTGGAAACTTGTCAAAGAGGACATCATAACCTATTATGTAACTCTCTTTTATTTATTTATAAATACATTTAAAGAATTTATATTTGGTTTTGTGAACCTTCATCCTCACTTCTTCTCTCTCTTATCCTATGTTTTATATATGCAAGCCATTTTGGCATTTTTATCTAGGACACACCTAGTATGATGAAGCCCTAATCATTCGACATGTTGTATTACATTTGAATAAATTTTTGAAGTTGATTTAATATCTAAAACTCTTCCCTAAGTATTTTAAGTATTTCATTTAGATGACAAGTGATGAATATTGCTTCTCTTTAATTCCATTCTTCTCTTGTATGCATTGTGTGAGTAGTATTTCTTCTAATAGGTCTCATGAAGTGTATTATTTCTTAAGGTGTATTTGAAGTGTGAGAGAGATTATTAGTTTTTATGATCAAACCAAATTTTCACCTACCTATAGATATGCATAACAATTTAACTCTATGTAGAAACACTTATGCTAGAATAACATTGAGTTGATGTCTTTTTTAACAATCTTTTTTCCTTGTGCAGATGCAACTATGTTTGTGGAAGTATCCTTGGTGTATCACCTCCACTATTATAGATTAGTTTTAGTTTCCTTCTTCCCTTTTCATCTCCAATAATTTATTATTAAAGTGTAGTGTGTGAGCCGAAAATATATATCAAGGGAGCTAGCCATTTAACCTAGAGGTTTACCTTTGCTTTAGGAAACCCATAGGCCTAGAGGTAATCCCGTGTTACCCAAATTTGTAGAGGTCTAAACTACCTCCTCCAAGGGTGAAATATTTGGTCATAACAACCTCTTAAGAGTTATTGTTCATTTAAAATCATGTCTTGTAAAGGTGAGATGTTGTGTTGTTCTTAGTAATAAGCAAGGTCTTATAGGGTATTCTAATTAGGATGTTGAGTCAAAACAATTATATCTTTTATCAGTCTCCTAGATGTGATCATTCATTAAGTGTTTGGAGAAATTAAGGTAAGTTTGGAGATATTAAGGTAACTCTAAAGAGCCCAAGTTATGACTAATTCACAATGAATACAAGAGTGATGTGATGATTTCTCAAGGTATATGGTTTCATAGTAGATGGAGACCTTAAAATCAAGGCTAATAAGATATAAACTTTCTCATTTTCAAGTCCTTGGAGATGTTAAGTTAATTTTGAGGGAATTAAGATT
The DNA here is from genome assembly GCA_037957365.1 of Torreya grandis. Taxonomy (NCBI): domain Eukaryota; kingdom Viridiplantae; phylum Streptophyta; class Pinopsida; order Cupressales; family Taxaceae; genus Torreya; species Torreya grandis. The sequence continues at coordinate 2,197,071 of JARHVA010003037.1, read as the reverse complement.
TGAAGTTGGTTTTGATAATTTACTTGTTGAAATCTTGTAATATTTCCCTTGATTAGTGTCAAGTGTGAGGAGAAATAATATGTAAAGTAGGTCATTTTAGGGCATGTGGCATTCATGGAAGAGTATTCTATATTTCATCGGGTTTGTACAAGTTCTAAAAGGTGCAAAAACATTCACTTATAACATATAATCAAATTTAAAACCTCTTTTATTATTTGATTTAACTCCAATCATGTCATAATATGAAATATTGTAGAGAAATGTAGGTTTGGAAGGGATTTGTACATTACATTTACATTGTGCATATTAGGGAGACACTCCATTGGTATTTGGTTCACAACTCCAAAAAGAATTTTGGTAGAATGTATAGGTTATTTTAGAATGAAGTGTTTACAAGGGTCTCTTTAATATATTTTTAGGTTGGATATAGTCTTATAATCCTCTCCAAGGATTCCTTCATATTACCCCAAGCTCAATCAATACAATCGAATATTTCAAATTCCAAAAAAGGGCTAAAACATATTCATTTTCTCTATCAAGTTTTTAGGCATCTTTCATAAGCTTGAGAAAGTAGTTTTATTAAAATTGATTCATGGAGGATAAATAAATATTGTTAAAATTATCCTAGGGTTATATAGATTCCATTATTTCATTAATATCCCATGCATAGGTTTAGGGTTTTAGAGGCCATGCTTTATGAACATGTGTTAATGAGATAAATAGCTCAAAATCTTTACAAAACCCCATAATGTTAGTTTTCTCTTTATATGACATTTTGGGGTTAAATGAATGCATGGTGATTGTTGAAAAATATCCATTTGGGATCCCATAGTCTCTTAATAGTCAAATTTAGTGCAAAATTTCATGGAAAATACTAGTAGATATATCAAACCTCATTATTTTAATGTTTATTGATCTAACAGGTAGGTTTTTATGGTTTGAAGGTATTTGAAGGTATGAATATGATTGAATATATGTATAATAAATTTTAGAATGCTGCCTATATCCTAATTAGATCTCATTAAATTATCAATAGGGTCAAATGTCAAAGAGATAAACTTAGCAAGCATGCTAACTGACTATGTATAAGATTGCATGTAGGTGGTCTTTAAGAAGTGCATATAAAATGAATACAAATGGTGTTGTATTGAATATTTTAGACCCAAAAATAATAGATAAATCTGTTATCATTGTTTAAGAGTGGTGAATCAGTTAGATAAGTGACCCAAGATATCTGATGGTTATTTTGATTAAAGATCTTATTGAAGGGAGTTCTAGGCCTATTGAGTCTAAAGATAGTAACATTGCCTCTGATTTTTGTTCCTTAATAAAACAATACTAATTTTTTAATTATTGTTATTATGGGTCTATATAAATTTATGAAACATAGATAAATCTTATAAACTCACTTCATGAATATTTCTAGTAGGAAATTGTAGGTGGTAGTCCATTAACAACATTGGTTTGGGTTCTCTCACAAGGTTTGAAGTGTAAGTAGGTAGGTAATAGGCCTATAAAAGAGGAAGGAGTATTATTTTTTAGATATAAAAATATGTGATTTAAAAAATACTATAAAATAATCTCAATCCTATATGAGGACCCAAAAAACACCAATGATCACCTACAACTATCTATACAAGATTGGCTAGTATGATTATGCAGAACATGATGCAAATTATTTTGGATACTAAGGCCTAATTAAATAGTCTAATAAATGTAAGAGAGACCATGAAACATGTTTATAAATTTAAAATTATGTCCCCAATCTCTGAGGTGAGAAAATGTAGGAAAGATGCAAAAAAGCTAAGAGACCTAAACATCTTAAAACTTATACTCAAGAGAGTCATTCCTAAGAGATGACAAAAAATTAGTGCATAAATGAAAGAATTAAAAAACATGGTATATATTATTTAAACCCTATTATATAAAATTATAATCAATAAAATGCATGTTAAAGACTTTTATGCATAAAAACCTCTTCTCAACCTCCACCTAAAGTTTGCACAACCCTAAGAAGGCCTAGTTTCTACATGTGAACTCATAAGAGGATATAAATGGGTCCAAAAGAATTTTTAAGATGTTAACAGGGTTCCCATACTCCAAAATTTTGGAATTAATTAAGGTTTTTGGGATTTTCTCTTTATGAAAATCCTTACCAAGTTAAGATAATGTAAACCTCTTAAAATCCTTAAGAGAACTTGATGACTAAGTTTTTCCCTATAAGTGCCTTAAATGAATTAATTTTATCCTATAAACATATATAAGGCATATATTCATATCTTGATCACTTGGTAATGCTAAACCCTTAACCTTTGTCATGTTTAGGGATATGTATGGTCGACTTATGGCTTACATACCTCTTTTATATTCTTATTACATTTCTCTATGTTATTAGTTAGGTCAGCGTATGGAATAACCAAGGATAAGTAGACTATATGTTAGACATAGTGGTTATTATTTGATCATCATATTAAGTATTCTACTCTTATTTCATTATTATGGAAGTTTTCCCCTCAAATTAGCTCTGATATATTATCTAGTATTCTAATTTGTTGTCAATTATTGTTGTGTGATCTCTTTCTTTGCTTATTCTATGTAATATATAATTATTCTATATGAACATCTAATTAATTTTATTACAATTGGTATCATAGATTTTATTTGTGTAAGTTTATTGTTGCATTTGTTTTGGATCTAGCGAGGCATGACTTTTACAAGTGAAAGGAATGAAAAAACATAACTTGCAATCTAGGAAGAATTAATTTTTTTGTCAATGTTGTATTATGTGAAAATTTTTTGTTAAAATAATATTTTAAAAAAGTCTAAAAAAAATTTCCCTCTACACATTTTTAGTCACTGGATTCATCTTGCCAAGATGATTTTAATAGTATATTCTACTGGTATACTTTTTTGGTGCCAAAAATTTTCATCCTAGTACACAAAAGTAGTCATTGGATTCATCTTGGTGAGGTGAGCACAATGGTACCATCTATTGGTATAATTTTTTTTTGGACAAAATCCTCATAAGTTTTGTGCATGGTGGTTCCTACTACTTAGGGAAAAAAAGGGAGTAATAGACTTTGAAGACACCTTCTAGGGATGACATAGAATCTAGAACTTTAGATCTGATGAATTCTGAACTTTAGGATGACATAAAGGGCTTGGTATGGTAGGATTACTTTTTTGTAGTTAAAATTAATGTTTTATGGATTTTCAAAGAGATTAATGGGGTGCACACTCAATTACATAAAATCACTACATAATTGGATACCATTTCATCTTAGTTATAGATAAACAACCCTCCACTTCATTATTTAGATCTTCCTCTTAACACTAACAATTTTAATCCTGGTGTAAAATCAAGGTTTTCAAAAGTGGACATGTGTAAGTTTGATGGTAAGTATCCTATCATTTGGATCACCCAAATTGATAATGTATTTGATCTACACTAAACTCTTAGTTCTTAAAAGGTGATAGTGGTATCTTTGTATCTAGAACCTAAGTAGTTCATTTGGTATCATTGGTTATGTGCTCAAAAGAGAAAGAATGGTTATCCTATTACATGTTTTATTTTCACTGATGATTTTTTGGCTCATTATTAGAATAATTTCTATGAGAACTATTTTATATAGTTATCCAAACTATGTCAACTAGGAACTATGTAGGATTATATTCATCAATTTCAGAATTTTTCCTTATGCATGGAAGACATCACTGAGGAAAATTTTATTGATAGTTTTCTAGGTGGACTCAAATATAACATCCAATTGGAAGTTAATATGTTTAATCTATCATCTATATCAAAAGATATCCCAAGGTCATGCATGGAAAAATAAAAAGAGAAGGTCAAATAGAAAAATTTCACTACTGGTCATGATTGCACCTTTCTAGCACTAGCATTTCCTTAACCCACCATATTGACACCTTAAAAAAATAAGGAGAAATGAGCCAAAGGGTTTTGTTATGCGTCTAATAGAAAATTGAGAAAATGACATTTCTACATTGAAACTAAGTTGTTTTACATCAAAGGTGCTAATGAGGATGTAGATGATAAGGAGGTAATTGGTGAGGATGTAAAAGGACCTAAGGAGGAATTTGAAGACTCTCAGCCTACTATTTCCTATCATTCCCTTTTAGGTATTAGTATTACTAAAAATCTTAAGGTGGTAGGTTTCCTTAACAAATAAAAGGTCACTATTTTGTTTGATTCTGGGAGCACATACAACTTCATTAATAGTAAGTTGGCTACTCATTTGAACTATTTCATTTAACCCACTCCAAAATTTTAGGTCATGATTGTAGATGGTGGTACTTTGAGCTATTTAGGAAAATTCCATAGTATTAATCTAGACATGGGATACTAATTGTTAAATTCTCCTATGTTTTTTATTCCCATGGGTGGAGCTAATATTGTTCTAGGAGTATAGTGGCTCACCACTTTGGGTATTACTGAGATGAATTTCCAAGAATTATTCATGAAATTTCATTCTAAGGTAAGGAAATTTTAGTTAAAGGGATTAAGTGATAAATATCCATAACTTGTTAGCCCCCATCAAATGACCAATATTATCCAAAAAGATGATGAAGGATTTGTGTCTCACTTGTTTCCCATTTAAGTCTATCCAACTCAACCATTTACACTTCCTAATCTATAGTAAGTGATTAATGCCCATTCTATTATTTATGGTGACATGTCAACAAGACTTACACCCAGTTGCATACATGATCATGCCATCAAACCTATTATTATTAGTACACCACCCAACATCAGGCCATATAGGTATCCCTACACCTAGAAAAGTAAAATTTAAAATATGGTATAGGAGATGTTAGATGTAGGAATCATTCACCATATCCAAATCAAATATTATTCACCAGTTATCATGTTGTGAAAGAAAGATGACACTTGGAGTATGTGCCCTAACTATAGAGAGCTCAACAAGTATACTATAAAAGATAAGTTTCCTATTCCTATCATTTATGATTTTCTAGATTAATTAAATGGTGATATTTATTTTACCAAGTTAGATATAAATTTTGGGTATCATCAAATCCAAATCCATGATGAAGATATACCCAAAATAGATTTCAAAACTCATGAGGGGCATTATGAGTTTATGGTTATAAATTTTGGTCTAAAAAATATACCATCCACCTTTGAGAGTTTGGTGAATACTATTTTTAGGCCATTTTTTAGGAAATTTGTTCTAGTGTTCTTTGATTATATCCTCATTTATAGTAAAAATTTGGAATACCATTTGTAGCATGTGAAATAGCTACTCTCAATTCTGGAATAACATCAGTTGTATGTCAAACCTTCCAAATTTACTTTTGGAGCTCATGAGGTTGAGTATTTGGTCATATTATTTCACATGAATGAGTGAAAGTGGATCCTAAAAAAATCCAAGTAGTGGTGGACTACTCGGTTCCTAAGACACTCAAGCAACTAAGGGGATTTTTAGGGCTAACTGGTTACTATCACAGGTTTGTCAAAAATTATGGTAGATTTTTATCCCCACTCACCTATTTGTTGAATAAATACTCCTTCCAATGGATTGATATAGCTACCAAATCATTTAAATAATTTAAAATGGCTATGTGCACCACTCAAGTGTTGGCCACTCTTTATTTTTATACGTCTTTTTTGGTTGAATGTGATGCATCTAGATATGGTATGGGTGTTGTGATCATGAAATAAGGAAAACCACTTGGAATTGAAATTCACCAAATAAAGGGTAAAAATTATCTCAAGACCATATATGAGAAGGAAATGATGGCCATTCTACATGCAATCACTTTTAGGTAAAGACTGATCATGATAGTCTTAAATTTTTTTGGAATAATGGTTGTCATCAGAAGAACAAAAAAAAGGGTAAATAAGATGTGAGGCTATGATATTGAAATAGTATAAAATAAATTAAAGGAAAATATGGTGGTATATGTACTATCTAGGAGGGATGAATTAGTTGAGGCATTGTTATGTGACATGGCCATTTAGAAGGTAGATTGTTTAAAGGAAGCAAAATCAGAATTGGAAAATGATAGTGCTACCCTTGGTTTGATTTATAATCTTAAGTAAGGTTTGGATGGATTTGAAAAATTCACGTGTAAGGGTAATGCATTATATTATAAAGATAAATTATACCTGTGTAATAATTCTCTTATCAAACAAAAAATCCTTCAAGAACTTCATGCAACTCCACTTGGGGGTCATTGAAGATTTTTTAAAACATATCATATAATCAAGTATGATTATTTTAGGAATGAATTAAGGGGGATGTCTATAAATATGTGGATAAATTAATGACCTATCAAAAAAATAAAGGTGAAACCATCAAAACCCTAGGTTTTTTATAGTCTTTATCCATCCTTAGCCAGCATTGAGAAGAGGTGTTTATGGATTTCATTATAGGGTTACTAAGATCTGATGGTCAAAATGTTATCATGGTTATTGTGGATAATCTCAATAAGTATGCTCATTTTTTAAATTTATCATAGACCATTATTGTTATTATAGTAGTTTATTATTTTCTTAATATAGTTTAGAAACTGCATGGTACTCCTAAGATCATTGTTAGTGATATAGATCCCATTTTCACTAGTAATTTTTGGACTAAATTATTTACATGTTTGGAAACCAAGTTGACTCATATCTAATCCTATCATCCTTAATTATATGGACAAACTAAGGTATTCAAAAACGTTTGGAAGGATATCTCCATTATTTTTTTTTGATACACAAGCTAAATGGGTTCATTGGTTACCACTTGTTAACTGGTCCTATGATACTTTTTTTATAGCTCTTTCAAAATGTATACCTTTTTGGAATTTTATGGATATCGCCCTCAATCCATAACTTAAAAAATTAAGTTCCATCCTAAGGATCATGCAATTGAGGAACATATTCACCATCAATAGGAGGTCCTTGCAAGTTTGTATGAAAATTTAGCTATAGGCCAGAATCACATGAAGTAGCAAGTAAATAAACATAGGATTGAGAGGAATTTTTACATTGGTGATTGGGTATTTTTTTTCTTGTATCCATATAAGAATATATCCCTAAAGAAATTAAAAAATGATAAGATGTCCCCTAAGTATAATGGGCCTTATCATAGCTTGCATAAAATTGGTAGTGTGGCCTACAATTTAGAGTTTCCTTCATCCACTTGCATACATCTAGTATTTCATGTATCATGATTAAATAAAGTCTTTGGACATAGAGTTTATACTCAATCTGAGTTACCAAAATTAGATGAGGAAGGGAGAGTTATTCTTGATCATGAGGAGATGTTTAAAATGTGCACTAAGTAGTTGTAGTCTAGAGAGATTAAGGAGTACTTGATCAAATGGAAGAATCTACCATGTGAAAATGCCACCTAGGAGAATGAATCCTTTGTGTAGAAACATCTAGAGTTGATTCAACATTGTTTTTTAAGGGTAAATTCATTTGACACCCTTAACCTTTGGCATGTCTAGGGATATGTGTGGCCAACTTGTGGCTTACATACCTCTTTTATATTCTTGTTATATTTCTCTATATTCTTAGTTATATTAGCATATAGAATAACCATGGCTAAGTAGAGTATACATAGGAGGTAGTGGTTACTTTTTTTATCATCATATTAAGTATTCTACTCTTATTACATTATTGTGGAGGTTGTTCTCTTGAAGTGGCTTTGCTATATTATCTAGTATTTTGCTTTGCTATCAATTATTGATGTGTGATCTCTTATCTAAGTTTTTTATATGTGATATATAATTATTATTTTTAAATAAATAAGTAATTTCATTACAATTAGATCAAGACATTGGTATGTGTGGTGAGAGATAAGCAAGAAATGGTCTAAAATATGCACCTAAAATTCTAATTTATCATGTTTTGGGTGTTTGAAGACTCATTAAGAAATGGTAGAGATTATTTGGTCCTGGGAAAAGATATTAAGGTATTTTAAAAATATATCAATGATCCATATTGGTGCTAAGATAGTCCCAAAATCAAATTAATAGGCCAAGTGAACAGTTCTCTTCACTTGCAAGATTTATTATAGGATTTCTTATAGTAAGGTAAAATTACAAAATTTCTTATAGCCTAAAGTCATGGTAGCTTTAATATAGTCCCATGAACTCTAAAAGGCACATTTTTGAGTCCCCTTAGGACATATGTTAGAATATTATCATGGATTTCAAAGGGAAACATCGACAAAAATGTCTAATGGGAATAGAAGTGTCAAAAGAAATTATTATAGAAGTGTTTTTGAAGGCAAATGAAATTATTGATAGAAGTGATTAGATATATCAAAAAGTAATGGAATTATTGGACATAAATTTACCATAACAAGTGTGTCATTTTTGAAATCTAAATCCAACCCATTTGAGTATAAAATACATCTATTCTAGTGCTCAAGTTTTGAAGGGACAAACATTCATGAAAGGACAATTTTTTAAAGGCACATATACAGTTGATTTTTTAATTAAAGACCATCGTTAATGAAAAAATCATGGCAGCCCATATAGGAGTTTCCACATGTTTCATTTCATAGGAAACATGATATTTATCAAAGATAGAATGACAAAGTATTTTTATAGTGGCCCCCTTTGTAAAATCATAGTCCTTGGGGAGTTAATGCATTTAATTTAAATTAAATTGTGTTAACACATTTTTTAGGGGAAAAGGTGCCGCTTGATGAAGGACACCCCCTCTCAAAAGCTTCTGAAGGATATAAAGGTGCAAATGTGTTAGAAGAATTCATTCATTCATTGAAGATCATTTCTATCTATCATAAGAGAAGAAAAAAGAGGAAGGAGTAAAGAAGTGAAGAGTGTAGCTTGGTATTATACCATCATTCATTTTTAAATCAATAGCAAGAGAGTGGATATTGTTTTAGTGAGTTTGGTGCCTCAGATCAAAAAGGATCATTATTTTTTTGCTAAGTTGGTGCTTGCTAACAAAGTTGGTTCTTCAATACTCGAGATTGGTGTCTTAGGTTGATTTGGTGCTTAGCATTTGGAGATTAGTGTCTTCAAGTAGGTTGGTGCCTATGAATAATTTGTAAAAGAATTATTATATGAGTAAATTTATACTATAGATCTAAGTAGTCTTTCCAGTGTCATTTTTTCCCCACTGAGGGTTTCCAACATAGAATCTATGCTATGCATTTATTTGTTTTTGTGAATGTTTTATTTCTTAAAGTTAAATTAAAGGAAGTGAATAAATATTACACACTAACTCACCCCCCTCTTAGTGTGGTGTGTGCTCAAAAATAAGTATAAGAGTGGTTCTTTCAAGATCAGTTTAACCACTAGTAGGTAGATCCTAAAAGCACACATGGTCAGTCATCAAGTTCAAGAAGGTTTCTTCATAAACAAGGCTCCATTTTTCAACGGAAAAAATTATGCATTTTAGATTATAATAATGAGGAATCATCTAATGTCCCTAGGGTTTGATATATGGTAATTTTTTATGGATGGATACATGACATCATATATTCTACCAATGGATACAACTAGGAAAAAGGATAGTGAAAACAATGCAAAAGCCATGAATGCTATTTTATGTGGCTTATTAGAACATGAGTCTATAAAATTAATACAATGTGACTTGACTATAGATATATGGGATAAACTTAAGACCATATATGAGGTAGATAAAAAAGTAAAGATGACCAAGATTTAAACTCACAAGAGACAATTTGAAATCTAAAAAATAAAAGAGGATGAAAGCATTATGACCTATCTACTTCATGTAGATGAAATTATTAATATCATTAGAGGGCTTGGTGAGAAGGTTGAATGATCTAAAATTATCCAAAAATTAATTAGATCTCTACCTTTAAGATTTGATGAAAAATCTTAGTGATTGAAGAAATGAAGGACCTAGAAAAACTCACAATGGATGATTTGCATGGTATTCTCATGACATATGAGATGCGAACTAAGAAATAAAAGCTATCAAAAAGGGAAGTAACATTCAAATCCTTGAAGAAGGCAAAGAACAAGGAATTTTAATCAAGTGATGTTATGAGTGATGAACTGGATGAGAAGGAGGCACTATTTATTAGGAATCTTAGAAAGGGGTTTGAGAAACACAAAGGTAAGTTACCTTTTAGATGCTTTAATTGTGATAAGATAGGTCATTCTATTACCAAGTATCCTCATAAGGATGAAAGTGAAGATGAGGAAAATAGTAATGATGAAAGGAAAAAGAAGGAAAGAAATCCTTACTTCAAGAAGAAATTCAAACAAGGTGGATATAGGAAAAACTCTAGTAAGTATAAGAAAAGCATCTATTCCATAAGAGATAGTAGTTTAGCCAAAGAGAGTTATGAAGAAATATAAGACACTGATAGGAAGGGAACCTTGTTTATGGAAATTGAAGTGAAATATGAATATTCTAATACAAATACCTTGGAAAAAGAGGATGAAATCAAAAATTATGGAGAGGTAAATTTAGAATAAGAATTAATTTGTGCCTTGGGTGAAATAAAGTTGCTAAAGAAAAATAATTTAAAACAAAAGGTTCAAGTTCAAAAATATAAAGAGGAAAATACTGATGTGAAAACAAAGATAACTCAGATGGATGAAGAGTTAGATAAGATTATAAAAGGCTTAAATACATAAGTATAGGAGATGAAAAGAAATGAGAATGAGATAAGAGACAAATTTAAAACAAAAGAGGGTGAATGCATTACCTTAAAATCAAAATTGGAGAAAATAGTGAATGAGTTGAAAAAGATATCAAAATTCAAAAAGAGTATCGAAGTATTGGGTAACATTATAAAAACCCAAATATCACCGTTCATTAAGTTTGGTATTGGCTATGATGAGAACAAAAATATCATTGAAAAAGGAAAAAGTTTAAAACCTACAAAATCAATAAAAGGGGTAGATACATAGGAGCCTAAGACTTATGCTAATGCACTAAAAAATTTAGGGAAAAAAAGTGATAAAAAATAATATCATGTGAAAAATGATCATTTCAATCCTCATAAATAAAATATAGGGAAGAAAATTCCATTAAGATATTTTATATGATCATTTCCATCAAGTTAAAAACCATGTGAAAGGGTACACAAACTCATTCTATGGTTATTGTTACTCCTGCAATTATTTTGGGCATAGAGTAATAGAATGTTAGACTCATGTAAGTAATGAATATTAATGTAAATATGGAAATACTAATCATGGAGGTTTCAATAGGATCTATAACTTATTTTCCCAACTCTGAGATTATAATGAGAATAATACCATATGCTATAATTACAACAACTATGGACACATTGCTCGAATCTATAGAAGTGTGTTTGTAGAAAATTCAAAATAGAATAAGAAAGTGAATAATATTATGGTAAATAATAAATAATATACAAAAATATGTAAATATAAGAAAGAAAAATAAAAATCCATGCTCATGCAAATAGTGTTTCATGCACAAGCTAAAGCACAACAATGGTATATTGATAGTGGATGTTCAAGCCACATGATATGAGATTAAGGTAAATTTCTTAATTTGAAGAAAAAAAATGAAGGTACAATGAATTTTGGTGATAATTTTATGACAAGGATTGTCAAAAAAGGTACCATCAGCCTTGATAGTGGAAGGATGAAAACAAAAAATGTTTTATATGTTGAAGGGTTCAAACATAACTTATTAAGCATCAATAAAATGTGTGATCAAGGGAACACACTCACATTTTATGCTCAAGGTTATGATATTAGGAGAGTATACATAGGGAAGATTGTTGCTGATGTAAATAGAACATCAAATAATCTATATATACTCAATGAAGTAAAAAGAGAAAAATGCTACATGAACCAAATTAACAAAAGTTGGCTATGGCATCAAAGAATGAGAAACATTAAATTTGACAATCTTTTGAATATCATCAATAGGCAAGTAGTTAGAGACATGTCAAAAAGTACAAAACCACATGAGACCCTATATAAACAATGTTAGCATGGAAAACAAATAAGGGTGAGTTCCAAGTCAAAAGAATACTCAATGGCCACGCCTCTAGAGTTCATTCATATAGACCTATGTGGACCAAAAAGAGTAAAAATATTTCAAGGTGAGAGCTGCTTCATGTTTACCATTGATGACTATTTTAAAATGACATGGGTCACTTTATTAAAATAAAAATTTGTAGCATTAAAAAAATTTAAAGCTTTTAAATCTATGGTGGAAAATGAAAAGGAGTTAAAGATCAAATTCTTAAGTTCAGATTAATGAGGTGAGTTTATCTCAAATTAATTCAATGATTTATATGATGATAATGGAATAAAAATACATTTCTTAGCTGCTAGGACTCCACAACAAAATGGTGTTATAGAGAGAAAGAATCAAACGGGCAAGAAATGGCAAGGACTATGCTAAATAAATCCAAGATTTTAGATAGATATTAGAGAGAGGTAATCAATAATATAGTTTACATCTTAAATATAAGACAAATCAAGAATAAACACCCTATGAATTGTGGAAGGGTAGACCAATTTTGGTGAAATACTTCAAAGTTTTTGGAAGAAAATGCTAAATTAATAGGGATGATGAGGACTTGGGGAAATTTAACTCAATAGAAAATCAAGGTATTTTTATTGGATACCCCTCAAGGATTAAATATTATAGGTTTTACAATGAAAAATTAAAAAAAATAGTTGAAATTTCTAACGTTAGAATGAATGACACTAAGGCTAAATAAGTGAGTATACCAAAAAATGTTCAATCAAAAGAATCTATCTTCAAGGAAGAATAAAAAGATGAATAATAAATTCAATAAGAATAACAAAAACAATATACAAGGGCACCATCCATATTCATTCAAAAAAATAATTCTAAAAATTAGATTATTGGGGATCTTGATACTGGGGTACAAACTAGGAGAAGGTTTCTAAATACATCAAAAAGTATAAACCTCTCTCTATTGTCTAAGATAGAACCTAAGAGTTTCTCAAAAGCTAGCAATGATGATCATTATATCAATTCCATAGAAGAATAATTAATTTAAATAGATAATAATGAGACATAGGAGCTTGTCACAAGTCTAAAGGACAAAAATGTGATAGGTATTAAGTGGGTGTTTAAGAACAAACTAAATGAAGATGGCCAAGAAACTAGGAAAAAAGCAATATTGGTGTGTAAAGGATATTTTCATGTTGAAGGCATAAATTTTGAAGAAAAATTTTCTCCCATTTCAATATTAGAAGTAATTATATTATTTTTGGCATATTTGAGTTTTAAGAAAATCAAACTCTATCATATGGATGTGAAGTCAATGGTCCTAAATGGAAAGTTAGAAGAGGAGGTTTACATTAAACAACCAAAAGGTTTTTGTTTGTCTAAAAACAAATATTATGTGTGTATATTGAAGAAAGAACTACATTGGCTAAAGCAAGCCCCCAAAGCCTAGTATGCCAGACTTAATAAATATCTACTTGAACAAGGATTCAAAAGAGAAGTTGTTGACAATAATATCTACATCAAATTTGAAGGTGAGAATCAATTGATTGTGGTGGTATATATTGATGACATTATTTTTAGAAGAGATAGTGAGAAAATATCCCAAAAGTTTGCAAGAGAGATGAAAAAGGAATTTAAAATGTCCATATTGGGTGAGTTATCATTTTTCCTTGGTTTGAAAATTTCCCAATCAAGTAAAGGCATATTCATCTCTCAAAGTAAATATATAAAGGACATGTTAAAAAAAATTATAATGGAAGATTGTACTCCTGTTAGCATGCCCATGGTTACAAGATGTAAGTTAAATAAGGATGATAATTCTCTAGAAGCAAATCAAACTTTTTATAGATCCATGATTGTTATTTTTTTATACATAATAGCATCATGACCACATATCATGCAAGTTGTAGGCTTGGTATCTTGGTTTTAGGTAGCTCCAAAGGAAACACATGTACAAGCAATCAAAAGAATATTCAAGTACCTCAAAGGCACTATGGAATATGGGCTATGGTATCCAAAAGGTGAATAATTCACATTAAAATCATACATAGATGCAGATTGGGTAGGAAGTATAGATGACCAGAAGAGTACAAGTAGAGGAAAATTTTTCCTTGGTAAGAACCTAGTGCCCTAGTTAAACAAAAAATAGTCATCAGTCTCCTTATCCACAATTGAAGTATAATACATAGTAGAAATGTATTTTGGTACTCAATTACTTTAGATGAAGCAAACATTGAAGGATTTTAAGATAAAAAATGATGATCCAATCACCATTCTATGTGATAACATGAGTGCCATTAACATTTCAAAAAATCCTTTGATTCACTCAAGGAGAAAGAATATTACAGTCAAGTATCACTTCTTGAGAGAATAGGTGGTAGAATATCATGTGAAGTTGGAGTATGTTTCTATAAAAAAATAGATTTCAAACATCTTCACAAAGCCCCTCCCAAAATAATAGTTTGAGTTTCTAAGGTAGGACTTGGGAGTGATTCATTCTTCATCCAACCATTAATCAACTAAGAGAAGTATATGTTGAGGGGGAATTAATCATTGCATTATTTAACTCCATTGTTGGTAAGAGACATTATGATGTCAAAGGGGAAGAATAGATTTAGGTGGAGCAAAAGAGGATAACTACAACAAGGAAGATTAGATTGCCATCAATGATAAAAGGGTAGATTCTTATAATATTATCATTGATGTCAAAGGGAAACATTAATAAAAATGTCTAACAGGAATGGAAGTGTCAAAGTAAATTAATACAAAAGTGTTTTGAAGGTAAACATGATTTTTTATGGAAGTGACCAGATCTATCAAAAAGTAATGAAAATATTGAGTGAAATTTTTCTATAACAAGGTTATCATTTTTGAAATATAAAGACAACCCATTTGAGGATTAAATACAGCTATTCTAGTGCTCAAATTGTCAAGGGACCAGCATTCATGAAAGGATAATTTTTAAAGGCACATATATAACTATGTTTTTAATTAAAGACTATCATTAATGAAAAACTCATGGCAGCCCATGTAGGATTTTCCACATGTTTTAATTCATAGGAAACATGATATTTATAAATGATAGAATGATAAAGTATTTTTATAATGGCCCCCTTTGTAAAATCATAGTCCTTGGGGAGTTAATGCATTTAATTTAAATTAAAATGTGTTAACACCTTTTTAATGTGAAAAGGTGCCTCTTGACAAAGGACACCCCCTCTCGAAAGGTTTTGAAGGATACAAAGGTAAAAATGTGTTGGAAGAATTCATTCATTCATTGAAGATCATTTCTATCTATCATAAGAGAAGAAAAAAGAGGAAGTAGTAAATAAGTAAAGAGTGTAGCTATCATCATTCATTTTTAAAGTGATAATAAGAGGGTGGATATTATTTTAGCAAGGTTGGTGCCTCAGATTAGAAAGGATCAATGTTTTTTTGCTAAGTTGGTGCTTGGTGATGAAGTTGTTACTTCAATACTTGAGATTTATGTCTCAGGCTATGTTAGTGCTTGGCATTTGGAGATTGGTGTCTTCAACTAGGTTGGTGCCTATGAATCATTTGTAAAAGAATTATTCTATGACTAGATTTAGATGGTATATCCAAGCAATCTTTAAGGTGTGGTTTTTTCACCACCAAGGGTTTTTCATGTAAAATCTATGTTGTGCATTTATTTGTTTTTGTGAATGATTTATTTCTAAAAGTTAAATGAAAAGAAGTAAATAAATATTACACATTGGTTCACCCCCCCCACTCAGTGTGGTGTGTTCTTGACAAAATCATGTATGGTTCTAAAGAGATTATATAGTAGAATGGAGAAATATGAGTGATAATTCTATATTTTAGTGCATATAAGCCTAAAGAGGAACTCTGAAGGAATAAATATCCATTAAGTAGCTTTATAATATGGGAAAGAAGATAATATAACCTACAAAGGGTGTGTGGAGTAGGTCAGATGTTAAGATTCATCCTATAACTACCCTGCTACAATTAGATTCATAACTCCTTATCTAAGAGGTTAGTTTCATGAGCAAGAGTGATGAGTTATGTAAGGAAATGAAGAGTGCATATGCCACTTCTCAAATATTCTCATCAAAATAGTTATGAAACTTATGTATGAAAGTTACTTAAGATAATTCTTCTCCATTTTTAGGAGTTGTAATTGATCTCATGCCATGTGGCCTCCATGATGAGCTCTCTCAATGTCCCTTCTCTATCTCCTCTCTCCCTCTCCTTTCTCTCTCTTTCCCTTTTCTTCTATATGTACTATATTAAATGGCATTGTATGGATCCTCAATATGAGTATATTGAGTCCCTAATCAAATAAACTCTTGTAATTTGCCTCAAAAGTAAATATATGTTGATTTATAGCCTTCTAAATGTTGCAACTAGAATATGTCCATGGTAGTTTGATGAATTTTAGTGATAGTGTTTGTAACTTCCTTTCATTTGTCCTATCTTCTTACCCATTTATAATTTATTAGTCATATTAATAGGTCATATGAAGTGTTTTACATGGTCTTAAAATGAATAATTGTTGAAAATGTTCACTAGTGTCACTTAGGAAACCTCTTGATCAATACATATACTAATGCTTCAAGACTCATATTGAAATGTGTAATCAGATTTAGTTTTAGTTCATGTTCTTAGTGCAATAGAGGCAAGTGGAGGATACTAAGTTTGGTACATCAGCTTTCAATTACTTATTTTCAATTATCTCTTTCCTTTTTACTTGAAAAAAATGTTTCTAGTAGTAGTTTCAGGTGATAGATCAAGGGATCTAGACCTAATCTAAAGATTCACCTCAATAATTAGGTCACCCATAGCCTATAGTTGTCTCCATTATATCAACTAAATAATGAAGAATTTAACAACCTCCTCAATGGTTCAATTCAAAGTGATAATAGGTACCTTTCAAAACCCACTTTTAAATTTAATAAAAAATAAGTACCATCATATGGTGTGTCTCCATTGTATTATAAATTAGAGATGTCTGAATATTATATTTTACTAGTTTTCCATATACTATATGAATATGTAGGTGATAAACAATAACTTATAAGGATTAAACCCATAGATAGAATGTGGATATGAGATAATGGTGAATTATTGGAATATATGTACACATAAGTCATGTATGGTGAATTTAGGTCAAAAATGGTATTGTGAAGTGTCTGATACCATATTTTAGTATCTACACATACATAACTCTTATTCAACATTATCTTACATCTATATGCTTCTCATGGGTATAAACATATTTAGTTTATATTATTTACCTACATGAACTCTGTAGTCTATGATAAACTATTCAATTAATATACTCTAATATATCCATATCATTAGATCAATAGTTTTGTTTCCTAAAAAAATAATTCAAACTTAGATTGTACCCAAAGTATGGTATTTTACAACATGATAGTTTTGTCTTGAACTAATAAAATATCAAATTTAAACTTCAAATCATTATTATGGTTTGACCATTATTTTTCTCATGTTAGTGGTGTGAAAAATTACCCAAATAATTACATATAATTATAAAATAGGTCTAAGCCTATTTCAATATACATCATTCATCAAGAAATATATGTACACTTCTACACATTTAAATGGACTACCCTATTATTTTTAATTCACTAATTAGTCACAATTATTAGGTCTTATCAAATTATAAATCTCTTCAAATTTAAGTCAACTTTTATCTTTTCCAAGTGTCAAAATATATATTATAGATTTCTTACATTAAAATGTCACAACTCTACAAATTAACCCATAAAATTTTAGGATTTTTTTGGTTATTATACTTGGATGTTAACATTCAACCATGTACACGTACCTAATTATAAAAACTTAACAAACTCGTGTAAATGATTGGCCTCACATTATTTTCATATCCATAAAATGAAATTCATTGGGTCCTACTTAGATGAGTGGTTAAGCACATTAAACAATAAATATATTTAATAATTAAATGTGTTACATAAATATTCATAAATAATTAGCCACTCTATACTTTAAGAGGCATTTAATTCCAAATCAAGATTGATTTTCAATAAAATAACAAGATTTTATTTAAGAGGAGTGGTACCAAGTCAGTAGATATCAAATCAACTATAGATTATAATCAAAAGGGATAAGACTTATTATAATTAATTCATTTATTCTAGGAAGAAACAATTCCATTACTCGATTCATAGAGAACCTTATATATTTTCTCAAGAAGTCACATAACTATGGTATGCAAGATGTTTGTCTTAAAATCTTCCAAAGAGACTTATAGATATAGTGTTTCATTATTATGATCCAATAAAATAATTATATCATCCCAAGATTTCCAAATTATAATAAGTATCAAGTTAATACACTTAAACCATAACAATCTATAAATTATGGATAAATATTTTTTTAATGAACCCATAACTCTTCTTATTTTACATACTTATAATAACCACTTCATAAGGAATAGAAACAAAGTACCCTATTTATCATCATGTAATAGAATTTCAACCAATTTTTATTCAAACCACTAGGTTAAATTAATTACAAGGTGTAATTAAAACTCATTAATTATAATTAAATATTACATTTAAATACTATTTAGAAAGTTACTCAATTAATAGACATAGGGCCTTCACCAAGAGAAGTGAATTCTAGAAACTACAATAATGATCATAGTGAAAGGTATTGTCATGGAATGTATTTTCCACTTTTTCCTAGTTACCCATAAATCATTCCATAGTCAAGATTATAATTATCATTTTAAAACACCAATCCCTCAATAAAACCTTCATGCAATATGACCCTAAGGTCATGATTTCCCAATTTAAGGTTGGTCATATTTTCCACTTTAATGAAAATGTTGACCTAAAGAATGAAACCAAGTTTAGAATTATTAAAAATTAAACATTGATATGATTCACACCATAAAAATTTCATATTTTTATAGCATTATAATTCCATATAATATTGTTTTTTTATGCAAATATAATGCATGGTAGAATGATTAAGATCTTGCTAACATAGTTTATTATAGTAAAACATGTTATACAATGAGTACTGCTTTAAAATTGATATCAAATAAATGTGTGATAAAAATCAAGCTCAGATGAATCTTAACACCTAAATTGATCTTTATAACCAAATAGGAAAACCACATTCATGACTTTCTCTTCACCAAAGTATCAAGATAAAAAAGATTAATAAGTCTAATGACATTATAAAATGCAAACAACAAATATATTTCCTCATATTTTCCTACTCTAGAGAAAGGTATGTATAATTTATAACCATATACCTCCCAAAAAAAAAATGGACTAAATTTCATGTATTAGGGTTAAATAAATATCATTAATTCATAATTTTCATACTTATATAGCCTAAACAATGTATGGTATATAAAGAAAGAATTTAATAACTAGTTTCCTAATAGGGATTCATACCTTTTCATATTATTTTTCCAAATTAATGATGGAAAATTATATATATATATATATATATATATAAATGTAACATAATAAGTGTAAACATATTACCATAATTACATGTTTCCAAATTTACTAATAATCTTCCTTTGCATTAGTTAACATATGAATGATAAAATATTTCGTGTATCCATAATGAAATGATATATCCATAAATAAAAGGATATTGAAGGTAAGATAAAGTTATATCTACCTTCCAAAACACATATTATCAGTATTATTCAAATTATTCAAACAATATAACTTCTTATTCATAATTTCTAGTCTAGTTAGTAATAGAGTCCTCATAATTAATTAATAATTGTGTATGAAAGTTACTTGAGATAATTCCTGAGTTTGGATATGAAAATTTATTTGAAGGTATGTGACACCATGGTGATTATTTTAAAATAATATTTAAACTCATTCCATTATCGAACAATAAAAATTTATCAAGTTCTAATTTTTCATAGTGTATTTAAGAAGCTTGTTAACTTGAAGAAGAAAAAAGCTTCCAAGTAAAACCAATATGAAGAGTTATTATTGTCATCATAAAATGAATAATTAAAATATATATTTAATGAATAATTCAACATAAACATTCTTTTATATCTAATTTTTACTCTCCATTTGGGCTAATTTTAGATAAGGTCAAGGCAAATAGGAAGATTCTTTAGTTATCCTTATAAAGGTGGAGTTTGGAACATACAAAAGTGAATAAGATGAGTTGAAGTCTTGGTTAATATTCAAGGCCCTATTTTAGTTAAATATAATCCTTAAAATTTAAAAATTAAATAAATATCCTACTATACCCCTCTTTGGCTAATTTTATAAAATTCAATAGGTCAGGCATGCATGCAAGTTGCAAGCAAGGTAACTGAAGTCAAACTTCAAGTCTCAAGTCAAGATAAGTCAATTATAACTCAAAGAAAAAAATAAAGGTAAATGAATTCAAACATTAATATAAATTAAATATCAAAAGGATTTAACAAAATATAAAAATGAGTTAAATATAAGTTTCAAGTTCAAAAGGAGTTAACAGAAGATAGTTAAAGATCTCTTCAAGTTAAAGACAATTCAAACACATGTAAGAACCTTTGACCTTTTTATAACCTATTTATATCTCCTAACATGCCATATTATAAGGATAATAATTTTAAACTCCAAATATACTATTTTATAATTTGGGTAATGAATTTGGAAGATTAGGTTGGGGTTGAAGTTGGAATTGGAGTTCAGTTGAAGCAGGAGTGAACTAGGACTAGCAGGGACTCATCTAGAGCTTCTTGTATTATCTCTATTTTATTACTTTATATATGTACATTAGTTTATTAATTATTATGTTGATATTATACCTTTGTATTACACAACAATTTCCAAAAATTTTACCACCTCACCTTTGAAGTAATAAAGAGATGATTTTTGCTCCTTTTTTTAGTTTTTCATGAAGTGTTTTCTTAATGTTAATTAATTTAACTTAGTGAATGATTTATTTTCCTATGTTTATATCTAAATATCTCACATTTATTCAGAAAATAATAACTCTTTAACTTCATATAAAGTGTATAAGTCTGATTTCTACCTAATCTTGAATTGAATTCAACCATTGTTCATTCCTTCCAAGCTACTGTGAGTGTTTATCTAGACCTCTATGTGAAATAGTGATGAAAGAGTCATTATATAAAGTTGAAGTTAATGTTTTTATGTTATTTATATTAAAAATTATGTAAATGATAGGTATAATTAGTCTTAACATTGGTGACTAACCCTAATTTTCAATTTTTTTTTCTATTTTCATCTTTAGCATTGTTCCTTCTACTCTTTTCCTTATCAAGAAAGAACATGTGAGTGTAACAAATGGAACAAAACCTTCATATTTATATTCTCTCCAATATAAATTCCCATAATTTTGAGATTTTACATTATATAAATAGGTGATAGAATAGGCACACATTATTTCAAGGGTGTACTTCTGAGTGACAATAATTTTTGGTACGTCTAATGAGACCATAACATATAATATTGCTAAAGATTGGTGTTAGTTTTAACATTTTTTAGAAAATACATCACTTAATTAATTATTATATAATTATTATAAGTTATATAAATATATTTTAATTAGTCCAAGTAGTTAAAAACATCAATTGGTAAGTATTTCAATCCTCTATTTTGTGAAAATATAACTTTTGTACCTTCATATTCTTCATATCAAGATGAGAATATTTATGGATTAACCTAAAGTGTCATTAAACCAATAGTATATAAATATTATAATTATATTTACCACCATCCCACCCCTACTCATGTTTCCAATCAGCCTTGGCAAAGTCATGTTTCCAATCAATCTGAAAAAAAGTGTATAAGAGATAAGATTTGACTTTGAAAGACATTATATGGAGAGTGAAATGGAAGAAGAATACAATAGGCATCTAGAATAACTTGCATGTAAATAATATATACATATAAAATAAATATAATAATTTAAAATATATAATGAGGCTATAAGATAACCAATACAACATTTACCCATGATAGTACAAAAAATTGAGTCTAAAATCCTAATTTAGAAACAAGATGAATTAGAACCCATTGAACCTTTAGGAGAGTTTACTTGATTCAAAATTACAATTTTTAAGAATCATAATTGTATGAAATATCCTAAGACAATTACATATTTGAAACCTTCTTAGATGAAGACCCATGATTATGTCATGCCTACTCTTGAGAAAGAGCCTCCTCTTATGCCAATCCAAAATCAAGAGATGAAGATAGTTATAGAAGCTGAACCTAGAGATTTTCCAAGTTTATTGAGCCCTCCACTCATCCCTAAAGATGATTTTTTTCATTAATATCAATAATGTGATAGGTTTATTATTGAGTAGAAAGATAAGTATGAAGCATTGAAGTATGAAGCCCTAAAATAAGTTTATTTCCTTTCTTTTAAAGAAATATTGAAAGAAACTATTACTTAGAAATCTCAAATCCTTCTAAATGCACCTTAAATACCTATTTATATTCTTCAATTTTCATCCATACATGAATTTAAAGACACCTCCAAGTTTAAAAAAATTAATTGAAGAGTGGAAAGAGAATAATACAACATCTTCAATTCAATTCTCTTCTCCATTCTTTGAAGAACATCATAATCATCCTTGTAATCCTAAATTAACAAGTTATAAGGACAATATAAGAGGTTTAAAGAAATAAAATGAATTATTTTTCCCTCCCACTATCTCCATTTTTTATGGAGAACCTATTGTATGGAAGGCAAAAGAAGAAGATGCAAGTGAAGAGGAAATTTTGTCAAAATAAGATTATCAAGAGTTGTGTTATTCAAATGAGATTTAATTTAGAATATAATAATATCATGTTATATACCTTTAAGATAAAAATAATATTGTATTAATAAGTTTTTTTAAATAATCCTATCATTAATATCTTCCATAATATATGGCAATAGCTAGTGAGATTGTAGTAGTGGTTTCATAAGGTGATAGTCCTAGACATGAACTAAATAAAGAAGAAGAAGCTAAAAATGAAGATCAAGAAGGTTTTTATAAATATATTGAAAATTTTATAATAGTTTAAAATAAATATGGAATACCTAAATATATCACATAAATCTAAATACATTGTTCTAATGAGCCATTAGAGGTTGAAACTGTAGTTATTCTTATGAATCAAAATATGATTCCATTTGAGAGCTTTCATATTGTTGAAGAGAAATATGAGGTGAGTATTAAATTAAAATAATAATTTTTATATATTGGACATATTTTTAATTCATTTTATTCATTTGGATATAATCTAAAGAGGTTGACAATAAGGAAAAAAGTTGATCCAGCCCAAATGGCACTAAAAAGGGAGCTTGTTCCTCATCTTTGTCAACCACATGGAGAGGACTTGGGAGGATTTTGTTTTAATATAGGTAGAATGTAATATTATAATTTTACTTATTTATTTTAACTTTAATTTCTTTTATTCACATGTTTTTTAGTAGTTTTAGTCTTTACCTTCCTCTAAGTGCTATCTTGGACATTTATCAGTTGGTAGATGTTCTAAGTTTTCAATTCAATAAGTACTTATACACAAGCGTTGTAGTTTTTTGAGGTAATTTTAGGTTAAATATTTTTTTTTTTATTTTTATAACTCCACATCCTGATGTATAGAGCTACTAGTATTGAGTGTTTAGCAGGCAAACATCCCAACAAAGTTACAAAGACTATTGACAATTTGTCACCATTGGTCAAAGTTGCTTATGTGTAGGTTTTCAAGAAGACTCCATTAATGGATTGAATATTTAAAAAGGTATAAAAAATATAATAAAAAATTTATCAAGACAAAACCATTATCAAGAACAACTCAAAATTCCAAATTTTGATAGAGGTTTCATTTATTCCTCTAACTAGTTAGTTACAAGCTAGTGAAGGCAATTTTCAAATGCTTGGTACATGGAAGTAAAGAATATTTTTTTAAATAAGTATTAGATGTAATTTTTGGAACATATTACATTAATGTTTTTCATGTTACATGGTATTAACTTTATTAACAATCGTTAATAAGAACATTTTCTCTAAAACCATTCTTAAACCACAATGGCTCAATTTTAAGAGATATAATTACATTTTTGAGTTTAATTTTTAAAAATAAAAGTTATGTGAGATATATTTTTGAATAAATTACCTTAATAAATTTTAATAAATAAAAATTTTAACTCAGATAATGGATAAAGTCAAAGGTATAGGTATCAAGGTTTTAAGCATGCAAGAGATATAATCACAAAAGTCACATTTTGAGAGGTTTAAGAATTGATTTGAGTGTATAAAATTATTTTAATGATGATATGGGATATTATATGTCCTAATTGAAAAAAAAAAAAATTAGGCCTCATAAAACTCAAAAATGACAAAATATAGACTTATAAGCATTCAAATTTGAGAAAGAACAAGCTAGGAAACACCAAAAATTGCATATTTTGAGTCTTATTAAGAGAGAAATTTTTTTAATTGAAATATAAATATTTTTTATGTAATTTAATTTTTCCAATTTTTTTAGGTGTCTAATATACCTTAAGAGAGATAAAATTCTAAAATATAAGTTTGATCATGAAGGAAACCATGGTTTTTCACTATTTTGCTCACAAATGGAGTTAGAAATGAGTGTCTCAATTCATTACAATGGAAAATAATGATTTTAGATTGTTTATTATTAATTTAAATGTATTAATAAATTCTCATGAAATTAAAATAAATTCAAAATAGGTTCAAACCAATGGAAAACATCTTTAGGTCACCCTCAAGGCAGCAAATAGGCACTTTTTTGTGATTTTATGTTCGAGAGTTTGGTGAAGAGATTTTGTGATTTAAAAAAATTTAAAGTTATTACACATTTTTACCTGTAAAATAATAATATTATAATTTTTTTTTTAATTCTTGTAACTAATTTTATACCCCCTAATCCAAATCAGGCTTTCTTGAGAACGAGTACAAGAGAGCATAAAATGGCATTTTTAGAGTTGTACATAGAGTTTAAAGATTAAAATTTGTTTGAAGATATTTAAAACAATGGTGATTATTTTAAAATAATATTTATACTCCTTACCTAATAAAATAATTAAAATTCATCAAGTTTCATGTTCTCATAGTACATTCAAGAAGCTTGTCAAGTTGTATACGATAGAAGTTTCCAAGTAGAACTAGTATGAAGAGTTGTTATTGTCATCATCAAATGAATAATTAGTAGATATATTTTAATTAATAATTAAACATAAACATTATTATATATCTAACTTTTTTTCCCCATTTTGGCTAATTTTAGACAAGGTCAAGGCAAATAAGAAGAGTCTTTAATTATCCCAAGAAAGGTAGAGTTTGAAACATGCAAGAGTGGATATGTTGAGTTGAAGTCTTGGTTAATATTTGAAGAATAATTTTAGTTAAATATAATATTTAAAATGTCAACATGAAATAAATATCTTAATAATCCTCACTTGGGATAATTTTATAAAATTCAAAAAGTCAAACATGCATGCAAGTTACAAACAAGGAAATTAAAGTCAAACTCCAAGTTGCAAGCCAAGATAATCCAAGTCAAACTCCAAGTAAAAAATAAAGGTAACTAAATTTAAACATAAATATACATGAAATATAAAAATTATTTAGATTAATATCAATAATATTTCAATACAAGTTACAAGATCAAAAGGAGTTAATTGAAGATAATCAAAGATCTCTTCAAGTTGAAAACTATTCAAACACATGAAAGAACATTTGACATTTTTTAAACAAATTTATCTATAATAAAAAGATATATTCCATTTAAAATAAGTTTTAAAATCCAAATTTAAAATTTTTGAATTTGGGGAAACAATTTGGAAGATTGGATTGGAGTTAGAGTTCAGTTGAAGCAGGAATGAACTAGGACTGGCAAGGACTCATCTGGAGTTTCTTATCTTATCTATTTATTATTATTTTCTATATGTACATTAATTTTTGATTTATTAAGAGGATATTATGCCTTTTTATTTCAAAAAATATTCTAAATTTTTACTACCTCACTTTTGAAGTAATCAAGAGTTGATTTTTACTCCATTTTCAAGTTGTTCATGAAGTGTGTTCTTAATGTTCATTGATGTAAACTAGTAAATGATTGATTTTACTATTTTTATGTCTAAATATATCATATTTATGAAGAAAATAATAAATATTTAGGTCATATAAAGTGTTTAATTATAATTTATACCTAATTTGTAATTTAATTCAACCATTGTTCATTCCTTCTAAGCTAGTGTGAGTGTTTATCTAGACCTCTGTGTGAAATATTGATGCAAGATTCATTGTATGTAGATGAATTTAATGTGTGTAGGTTATTTATATTATAAATTACATCAATTTAAGGAATAATTTTCCTTAATATTGGTGCATCACCCCAATTTTTAGTTTACATTTCTATTTTCATCTTTAGTATTGTTCCTTCTACCCTTTTCCTAGTGAAGAAAGAACATAATTAAAGAGTTCAGAGAGAAGTAGGTGAGTGTACCAAATTCAAAAATACATTAATCTATATATTATGTCTTATATAATTCCACAAACCTTGTAGAGTTTTTATTATAAAAACATGAGTGATAATAGGCACACATTATTGCAAGGGTACACTTATGAGTGATAACAGTAAGATGGGAATGAAGTGAATGCAATGTAGCAAGGGAGTGTGGAGTAGGTCAGGTGTCAATATTCACCTATAACTAACCTATTAAAATATTATTTTTAAATAATTACCTAAGGAGGTTAGTTTCATGAGTAAGAGTTATGATTAATCCAAGGTAATGAAGAGATCTTATTCCACTTCTCAAAGAATCTCATCAAAAAAAGTGTGACACTTATGTAGGAAAGTTACTTGAGCTGATTCATGTCTATTTGTAGAATTTGTAACTAATTTGATACCATGTGGCCTCCATTATGATCTCTCTCAACATCCCTTCTCTCTCTCCTCTCTCTTTTCTTCTATATGTACTAACATAAATTGCATTGTATTGATCCTCAATATGAGTATGGTGAAGCCCTTCTCAAACAAATAATTGTACTTTGCCTATGAAGTGAATATATGTTTATTTGTAGCCTTATTATCACTAAAAATAGTGTATATCCATGGTATTTTTATGAATTCTAATGAAGATCAAACTACATCAGAGTTTGATGGAGTGATTAGGGAGTGGAAAGAGAAGAATGGATCATCCTTAGCATAACTTTATTTTCCCCTCTCTAATAATCCTTTAATGAGAATAATACCCAAAAATCCTAATTTATAAATAGACCCTCACAATATTCAAACAAACTAATGAGCTCTATTTCCCTCATCATCTCCACTTTGGAGGGATAACCTATTACATGTAAGTCAAGTGAAGAGATTTCTGCTGAGAAAGAGAGTGTCTCAAGTGATTATGATGAAGAGGGAAACATGATAAATCCTCTTCATGAGGGAAAATAAAAATCAAGTTTGGACAATAAAATAATTATAAAATAAGCCTTTTTTGGATAAATGAACTCATATACTTCATGAAAGAAGAGGAACACTAGATAAAATAGTTGATGAAGGTATAATGAATTCAAACACTGTTCCATTAGAGGGTAGTCTTGAAATAAAATAAAATGAACTCATGATTAAAGATAAAAATAATCCTGGTGAGTTTAGTTATGCTTGGAAATAATTATACCTTGCTTTCCTTAAATATATTGAATATATTGTCATAGAAACATTTAATGATAGAATGAATGAAAAATATGAAAGCCTAATTGAAGTTGAGATGGTTTCCAATGAAGAAGAAGATTTTTCTTGCCTTGTCAAGGAACTTGAAGATAAAGATAGGCGTGAGGTCAATAGTAGATAGTTTGAAGTGAAGAATGAAGTGGTTACTATCTCAAATGAATAAGAAGAGGACTCTTTTTGGGATGTATTGGAATATTTTTGTTCAATATTTGATATTAGACTAGTACCTTAAGATGAAAGTCCTCAATAGGTCATTCAATACCAAGTAAACAAATTTAAGGAGCCACTAGAAGCTAAAGTTTTTATCTCCCCTATAAGTTATAATGTGACCACTTTTGAGGCTATTTTCAATATTGAAGAGCAGCATGAGGTGAGTCTATAACCATAACATGAATTTGTATTCATAGGATAGATGTTGGATATAGTTGATTCACTTGAGAGCATGCCAAGGAAGTTGGAAAAAATGAAGTCTAATCCATCAAGAACTATATCTAAAATCCATTTTGCTTTACACCATAGTTCATCTCATGGAAGATATCTGAGAAGTTTCCCTTTTGATATAGGTGGATCAAACCTTGGAGGTTATTTATACATAGTAGTTTCTTGTGTTTTATCTTTCATAATTGTTTATTATAATAATGTGTGTCCTTTTTAGTCTAGTTTCTTTGTTATGTGTGTTTTACTTCTTATTTTTTGTGTGTGTTTTTAAGGAATTATCAATTATATCTCTTATTCTCTAGGTTTTCAATCATTTTAAGTATAATTAAGGTTGTTATTATGTGACAAGTGACCCCATATCCCAATGGATGTAATAAGGCTATTAGTCTAGGTGAATAGTAGGCATACACCTCCTAGAGGTCACCAAAAATATTATCTAAAATGGCTACCATAGTCCATCACATTTCAAAACTTGCTAGCTAGGCTTGTTAAACTTTATTGATAGCCTTTTTTGACTAAATTTTACCCTAAGTTAAATTTGGTCAAATCCACTTGCATATTCAAACATGTCATGAGGTCTTATAGGTTTGAAAATGGTCAACATGGATCTAAGAGAGGTATAGTAAACTTTGAGGGTCATAAAATAGGTCTCAACCTTGGTCACATTTGTCTAAGTTTATCTTATGTCATTTTATGCCACCTTTTGGCCATTTGAATGAACTATACATTTTTACACCAAGGAAAAGTGTGTCAAGAAACTAAATAATGTCCCACATGATAGAAAATTTTATAATAACTATTTTTAAATTAACATGATGTAGGTTCCATGTACAAAGTAGGAGATCATATGAAAAGAAAGGGAGCTCTAGTTAGTGTATAAATTGTATACCTAATCTAGCATGTATGACTACTTCACGAAAGTATTTTGAGATATTTGTAGGTCACCTCTAGGTTTAGGTAGCTTTGAAAGCTCCAAAAATGGTTAAAAATAATCTCTCTCTCATTTCTCTCTTGGGTAAGTCAAACAAGTCAAATGGTTTTCCTTTAGTACAAACAGGGTAAGCAGAGTTGAAGGGAATGCACTTGGTGCATGAAAGCAGTATCTGTTTACTCCCATTTCATGGTCATAGTTCCAATAATGGTGGTTTTTAATCTATGAATAATATTTAATATTTTTGATGCCTTAGAACTACTTGCACATCCCCAACACCTTATTTTTCCTTCTTTGTTTGCATTTATTTAGGTAAATTAGGTGGTGTATGTGATCTTGTAGAGTATGAACATCCTTCTCATATGGTTTTCAATATAGTTTTATATTGATGCCTAAATGTGTACCAAAGGTGCCCAAGTGTTTAGTGAATAATTCTCAGTGTTGAATTCCTCATAATCCAATGCATGAGTTTCAGGTTGCAGTAATCTTGTTACCTATTGATGGAATAGAGACAAAACAAGTGACTATTTCAAAATATTTATATTTGTTGGTGGTTGGGAGCCACCATGATCAAATAACATATCTATGAAAAGTATGTAGTAATTATAAAAAAACTAATGGATTATGATCAAGAAGTAAATTAAGAATTAATTTAGGCTAGACATTTACAATGACAAGCTAAACTAAGGTGGTTAAGCTAAAAAAGAAGCAAAAGTAAAGGTAGGGTAGAAATAAATGCTTTTGATCATCATTCTATACATTGTGACAAATTTCAAGTCTCATCCAAGTAGGCATTTAAAAATAATGTATGATATAAAACAAATTGATCCCAAATCTTACCATACATCAGGAAAACTCCTGAGGAAGGTGTAAATAATGCAAATAAGAATTAGGTTCACTTTAAAGATTCTACACCTACAAGCAAACAACATTATCCCAAATGAAAGAACTGTAAAGAAAATGAAATGAAACTAAATACTTTTAGTCAACCTAGGATTTGCACAAGTTAAAAACTTTTAAATTTAAGGTATACACAAGGAATCCATAAGAACCATTCAAACAAGAAAATAAGAGAGAAGACATGATATCAAACACAGAAAAATATTGGACAATATTTGAGAAATTCTTTAATTGTATTACTTGATCCAAGTTTAAAAAGTAATTTTGGCTCCAAGAACTCCCCCCTTATAAAATGGTAGTACTTTCTTTTACAGAAGGACAAGGTAGTATAATAGTCAGTTACAAGTTACAAATGTACAAGAAGTAAGGACAACTATCCTTTTTATACCAGGTTCTAGAATACACTTGCTTTTATAAAATAAACTAACGTAGAGGAAAATATGCTAAGAAAAAACATATGCTAAGAAAAGACAAATAAATATATACATGTTTTATATATAAACAAGGGATAAGAAGGAAAAACAAAAAATAAATAAAAAGAAAGAAACTAATCTAAGCCCTATATTAACTTCATAAAGTAATTACCTCTAGGATCAAATGGAAAATTATTTAATCTACTATAGAACCTTGAATCATGATTAATTACATCTCATGGCCTCTTCTTGTGGATGGGATCACTTGTATGCTTGTGTCTTTTAGGTGATGTAGCTTGATCTCCTATCAGCCTCCTCAAATGCATGGATAAAAAATATGACTCTAAGACCCAATAATCATCTTCCCAAATTACCCTACTTTATAATAGGATTATTAGTTCTATTTCATCCATATATAGATAGTGGCTTATATCATCTTCACCCAATAATGATAGCTTGGCTAGTATCTTTAGACTAATGTCTTCATTATGTTCTTTCTGGGGTAGATATGGACTACCAATATTTGTATAAAAATCTTCCAAGTCATCCCAAAAGGCTTCTTCATCCTGATCAATTGTATGATGCTCATCTCAAATTCCATCATTAGAGACATTCTAGTCCCCTATTACTTACCTCTTGATGGAATCATATGACAATTTCTAATCTGATTTAGTCACTCCATCTTCATTTTCAATGAAGCGAGGTAGCTCTTATATCCAATAAAACTCTATCTTATATTAGTTTTGGGCCTCCAAAATAATACTATCTTCTAATAACTCCAAATCATTGGTGAAATCCTAAGAATAAGAATCCATGTGTTATCTTATTCCATCATCTACTATCTCCACATCTTTAAGTCCATTTAATAAATCATGGAATGACCTCTACCAGTGATCATATTCTTTAGGGGTATTATTTATTTAAAAAATAAGTGTGCATGGGATGTATTTATAGGTACATTTTGAATAAAGATCATCTTGTATTTGATCTATATCCATTTCCATCAACTCTTCCTCTCCATTTATAGGTGCACTGATGATGACATCTTGTTAATCTTTAATTGCAATCTATTTTACATCTTCAGGAATATAAGTTACCTTTGATGTAATTTATTCCATTGGATCATCTTTGTATTCATCTTCATATTCAAATGAGAAATCTAAGGCCTGCATGAAACCTTGAAATTCTCCTAAAAATCCAAATGTCCCTGTAGCAAAGTCTTGATTAGGCACAATTTTAGAGGTTTCAAAAATATTACAATATTTAGCCATAATAATATCAAAAAAAATCATGTGTATTTCCTTAGATGATACATTATTGTTATTATCATGAAACTCATTTGGAGGCATATCAATCCTTTGGGAAGTATAGTTTCTGACATATCCTTCCCTTGTATTTCCTACTTATTTTTTCAAATGATGAAAGTTAGTGCTCATTTTTTGGATCATTTCTAATATTAAGTCATTTAAAGTTTTTGGTGTCTGAGGCTCACGAATTAGAGAATTATTGCTAGTTGTGGGCACTAGAGTTACATTATTTTATTGATGGGATCAAATTATAGTGATATTCAAGAACTTTAGGTGTTGGCCAGGATATGTATGACTTAAGGGAAAATGGTTATGAATTGGTGTTAAAGTAGGCATACTAGGAATGATATTCTTGATAGGCCAATTCAAATTAACATTAGGCATGGAGTATCCCATATGAAATTATAGATGCATTTGGTCATTAATGACTACAACTTTAGAAAAGTCTTAAGTCAATGTGTTTATGACTAGAAGAGATCTTTTCAGGAACATAAAGGTCAAGGGATCTATAACATTCTTATAAATATCTAAGGTCAAAGCCTCATTGGGTCTATAATGGGTTGTAATTTTACTAAACATTTTTTGGAACCAAGCATTAAAGGCTTTGATAGTTTCATTAACATCCCTTTTAATTATGGTAAACTATTGATACAAGACATAGTGACTAATAATTTTGCCAAATTGATCAATGAGGATATTGTTGAAGTCATTTTAGCTAGTAATAGAATCCCCTAGAAGGTTAAAAAACCATTCATAGGTGACATATTTATAATTAAATGGAAATAACCTATAGGATACATCTTTATAAATCACATTCAACAATCTCAAAGCAACTTTGAAAATTATAACATGCTCTTCAGTTGTGACAACATTATTAGGATTATATGAAGGCAAATGTCTTTCAATATTCTAAGGAAGATCTTGTAATATAATATACCTGGTATGTTTTTTGAAGAACCACCTATCCAAGCAATACCTTGAACACATGCATACCTTGAACTAGTGAACTATTTGGGATTTTGGAAATTTTGCTCAGCTAAGCTTTACCTTAGGTAATTCTAGCTTGTGACCTTGAAAATTATTTGAAATATGATGTGTCAAATCAATCTTTACAAATAGTAATTATTATATTTGCACATTAATCAAAATTTTCAAGGATTCATATAAATAATAATAAAAGACAACACTTTTTAACTAAGTTAGCTCAAAGAAGTGTCCAAATACACTAGTATGAATGATATTTACATGTTCAAGTCTAAATAAACTCAAAATTTCAAATTATTAATGAGTCTTTGATAAAATAACTATTACTAACCTCAAACATATTGGATTCACAAATCTAAAGTGACCTTTACCATAACTAAGCATATGTATTTAAATAATGCCAATCTTTGTCTAAATAGCCCAAAGACTAGTCTAAAACCATGAAGATCACCAACCTTTACATAGTTATTCTAAAAAAGACATAAATATGTAAAGAATAGAGTGATATTTAACCAAAATACACCAAAACTAGAAAATATCCTACAAATTCAAAAAGATTTTTTGAGGGCCCTCCTTCTAGCATCAATGAAGCTCCTCCTGTTGATGCCTAAATGTGTACCACATGTGCCCAAAGTGTTTAGTGAACACTTTTCAATTTTGAATTCCTAAGAATATAATGCATGAGTTTCAGGTTTTAGTAATCATGTTACTTGTTGGTGGAATAGAGGTAGAATAAGTGACTATTTCATAATATTTTATATTAGTTAGTGTTTGGGAGCCACCATGGCTAAATAATAGATCTAAACAAAGTATGTAGTAATTATGCAAAGAATAATGAATTATGATCAAGAACTCAATTAAGAATTAATTTAGGATGGAAATTTATAATGACAAGCTAAACTAAGGTGATCAAGCTAAAAAGGAAGCAAAAGGAAAGGTAGGGTAGAAAGAAATGTTATTGATCTTCATTCCAAACATCATGACAAAGTTCAAGTCTCATCCAAGAAGGCACTTAAAACCATTGTATGATATGAAATAACTTGATACCAAATCTTACCATACATCAAAAAAAATCCTAAGGAAGGTGGAAATAATGCAAATAATAATTAGGTTCACTTTAAAGATTCTACCCCTACAGGCAAACAACATTGGCCCAAATGCAAGAAGAGTTAAGGAAATGAAATGAAACTAAATACTTTACATCAACCTATCATTGTCACAAGTAAATAACTCTAAAATTAAATTTACACACCAATAATCCATAAGAACCATTAAAATATGGAAATAAGAACAAGCAAATGAGAGAGAATTCATGATAGTAAACACACAGACAAATACTAGATAATCTTTGTAGAATTCCTTACTTGTTTTGCTTGCTCCAAGTTTATAAAGTAATTTTGCCTCTAACAACTCCCCCCATTAAAAAATGGTAGTACTTCCTTTTGTAGAATGATAAGGTAGTATACTGGTTAGTCATAAGAAATAAATATACAAGAAGAAAGGATACCTATCTTTTTGCTACCTAGTTCTAGAATACACTTGCTTTTCTAAAATAAATTGACCTAGAGGAAAATATGCTAAAAAAATAGCATATACATTTACAAAATAATATTCCATTTTCAAAATGTTACAATGCTCTACAAAAGTGGAATATTATTTAGCTGACTGATGGGCACTATGCCTAGAAACTTGCTTTTTATTGTTGAAGAATATTCATAGCATTTTTATGCTCCTCATTAATGACCCCTAAATCCATAGTTGGCCTTAAGAGACACTCTTTTTCCTTGTCAGATCGATCATTAAACTCCCTATCATTCCTATCCATAGCTTCCTTAATGATCTTTGCCTTATTTATCCTTTCTCATACATTGAGGATCATGCCCATGATCCTACTATTATCTTCCCCAAATTACCCTTGATTATTTATTCTTATTTATTGAGTCACCAGAGTATCCTTGTATTTATATTCATCATTTATTATGATGCCATGGGAAATTGTTCATGTTATTGGTACAATTTCATGTTATTGTTCATGTTATTGGTATTATCTTAGATGTTTGTTCATGTTCATATTTTGATGGGTTCCATTGATGTTGTTGGTACAATTTAATGTGTGGTACCATTTTATATCAAAATTTTAATGTGGGAGTACTACATGGTGACTTCATAGAGCTTCATAAGCCTTTAAATTTTCATCATTGCATTCACTTTGTTATATCTTTGGTCTTGACGAGGTGAGAACAATCGATCATGATCTAAATTATTGAACATGATTAATTTGAAGGATTAAATGCTTAATTTTGTTAGGTTTTCTTAACTCCATCAGATCAAGATTCATGATGAAGCACAAATTATCAGATCTACAAAGAAGTAAGGTATTTAATTGAGGACTTGGGATGAAATAATAACTTAGGCTAAATCATTAAACCTAAGGTCTCATTCATGTTAATAAATATAAATGGGGCCTTAGGGTTAAAAATTTAAGCTAAATTTTTAAAAAATGGGACCATGCTAAAATAAAAGGATCCTACTAGCATAACATTAGACCATGTTAGAAATATAAGGAACAAAGTGGGGAAAATAAAGGGGACTAAGATTAATTTTTAATATAAGGTTTCATCATGTTAAGAAACATGACCAAGAATTAACATGAAAATTAGGGCTTAAGTCCAAAACAAATTTGAAGTATTCCCACCAAAAATGTTCTTGTAAATATTTGAATTTGAACAAAGGGTTCAAGTTAGGGTTTACTAAAAGGAGTATTTCATTACATGAATCCAATAGTGAGATTATTTAGATTGAAGGCTAGTAAAAGCATGAATGAAGATAAAAAGTGAGTATCTAAGCATGATAAATTTATAAAGACTCTTGAAGGGAAATTATTAACAACATTAGGTAACCTTAAAGCAAAACCATAAAATAGTAGGCCAACTTTATCAAATTGGATGATTCTCAAATTCTAACAATGTTAAAAACATGCATGTTTTTAGTGTTAAAGTTAAAAGTGTCTCAATAGTCCCAATTTTTGAAAATTGGGGGTATGTTGACCTCAACATTTTCATGTGTGAATGGGAGGAGATAAGCATAACCATCTCATTAAGTCATAGGTGAACACTAGTTGGTCTATAGGACATGTTTTGGTGGTTATAGTGTTAATCCTCTTTTAAGTGGTTTCAAATCAAGGCAATGCACTTATTTTTAACATCATAGGGCATGGTTGATCATATTATATATTGAAGGTTTGATATCAAGAGGATTATTGACAGAATACAAGGTTTGAAGTATTTGGTACAGTCAAGTAGCCTGAATCAGACACCTATAGGTTGTTACATGGAAACCAATCATGTTTAGGACTAAGAGAGAAACTAAAACATGTTTGGAAACATTGAATCTTATTTTGACACCTCAAACCAATTCATGGATCAGGAGAGTATCATAGTGATAGTAATGAGGTCATTACCTATAGTCACACTTGAGCTCATAGGTGTAGAATTGAGAAATATTGCTTAATAGGATGAGTTACCTTAGTTTCTTCAAATAAGGGACTCTTATCCACATAGTAACATGAAGTGGTAAGTGTTGATGAGGTCTGAATAAGCCCTATGGCTCTATTTGTGTAGCCTAGATGGAGATGTCACTACTCAACATGAAAGGAAGTTTTTAGACCAATGAAGATGATGGTTGAGTGAGATCTTAAACCTAGTCAATATGATATTAGAAACACTTAGTGAATAAAGTTCTTTGAAGCCAAATGAACCTAGAACTTGTAATACAATAGTGGCACTAGAGTATATGGATGATAGTGGAATGATAACATGATATTAGGGAATAATTATATAAATTCAGGTTTGAGATGGATCTCATGACTTCAAGAGTAACCAAATGAGTAAAACATATTATTCAATCACATATCACCATAAACATGAATATCTCATATTCCATAAACAACATCTATAGTTTGGTTCATAATGTAAACCTATAGTATCATTGATGGTGAGAAATGACTACATGGCTCCAATGAATTAAATGGATGCATTCAAGTGTTTAATGGTCCTATTAACCTCATATAAATTATGAAGTGTTAAGCATAATTATCAAGAACTTATCATCACCTACAAGCATCCCTTGACCCATGTAATTGCTACTTACAGTCAAACTCACAGATGAGCTTAAGATAAGGAGATATTATTGGGTGGTAGATAGGTAAGGGTGAAATATGGATGAACATGTTGAGATCACTCTCATAATATTAATACCACATTTCATGATATCTAAATATGTAAGGAGATAGATCAAAAACTAGATTTAACTTTGTACTCAGTCAACCCTACACATCAATGGTTTACCACAGTCACAGTCCTAGTAGCCAATTTTGGGAATTTGAGGTGTTAAAGGCTCTTAGAGCATGCCTAAGTTATGAAGCTTGGTATAGCGGGTCCTAATGACTTAACCTAGGATTATACGGTTTCAATTGGGCTAGAAAAAGAGGGGAAGTTCATTTTGTTTTATCTTAGCTAGAGGGCACTCCACAGTTGACACAACCTGTAGGTTCTATATATGAATGAGAAAAGAATGAGATGGAGAGTATAAAAGCACTATATGATGATGTATATGTTTTTATTGAAGGTGAATATAGATTGAAGAAACACCTACACTTATTATAAATATTTAGTGATGGTTATATGCATAATAACATAGTCTAGGCCTATTAGGCCTAAAACTGAACATGAACCCTAATGGATTAAAAATTCATTCATATGAATACATTATTTTCCAAGGCATGATAAATACTTTAGGGTAGAATATAATGTTTATTAAAATTATCATTTTGTAGAGAATATCTCAATTTGGTCATTTTTGGTGTTATCTCTTCTTAAGCCTACCTAAAATGCAGTAAGGAGATCAAGAGATCAATTTCCTTTTCTCATATCTATACAAATGAGCTTCATGGTACCTCAAGTAGTTGGGGATAGTTGAGTAGGTTATTAATCTCATTCTTAGTGGAATTTGTTTGATATTTATATTTCTAACTTTTATGAATCATTATTAACAACTCAAGTGTCCTAAAACCCTTGTATGAACCCAATGGAAAACATAAAGGGATATGAATATATAAGTGGAAAATTGGATTTTTAATTTTTTTTACATGTTTATCACTCTCCCAATATCCTTTACATCTACTTTTTCTCTATTATAACTTGTACAAATAGACCTAATTCTAGGTTTTATATAAATTTTGAGGTGTTTCATAGGTACATAAAGGAATAGGTGAATGAAATACATTGAGAGATGTGTGTAGGGAATTTTTATAAATCTCAATAATCATATATCACCTTATTGAGTCATGTAAGTACCTATTCTAATCTAATTTTTATAATCAATATTGAATGACATAATGATAAGAAATGTGACTACCTAAGTGTGATAGTGAGAAGTGTGACACTAAGATTATTTAGGTCTATTTTTAGACTAGAGGACATATGAGGTATTTATGAGTTGTCTAACACATCTAAAAAGAACATTATTTAATATATGTAGGTAAATTGAGTGACAAGTGTGTGAATCGGGCCTTAAGGGCTAGTGAGTAGTTATAAAAGAGTGAATGCCAAATGGTGCAAAGAAGTTCATCCATTGAGGAGTGTATAAGGGATGTCATAATATTGTTTTGAACATAAAAATTTACTAAGCATGTGTCAATGACATCCAAAGGTAGTTATGGACTCTCAAGTGAATCCTGATTTAGAAAGGAAGTTTCAAGAAGGCTAATTGAGATCTTTATGCCAACTTCAGAAGAATGATGTGTTTCATGTGGGCACTTATCTAAGAGGACCTCATAACCTATTATCTAACCCTATTTTCATGCATTATAATTATATTTCAATCCTTGATACTTGGCCTTGTGACCATTTATCTTCATTTCTTCTCTTTCCTCTCATATGCTCTATATATACAAGCCATTTTGGCATTTATATCAAGGACACACCTAGTATGGAAAATACTTATTGGTTTGACATATTATTTTTCATTTGAATAAATTTTTTAAGTTGATTTAATATATTTAACTCTTACCAAGTATTTAAAGTAGTGTATGTGGATGACAAGTGATGAAGATTGTTTCTCCTTGCTTCTAGTCTACTCTTGTATGCATTATGTGAGTAACCTATCTTCTAATAGTTCTCCTGAAGTGTATTATTTTTTAAAGTGTATTTGAAGTGTGATATAGATTATTAGTGTCTATAATTAGACTTGATTTTTAAACACCTTTGCATATCATAGAAATATACCTCCTTGTAGAAACACTTGTGCTAGAAGAACATTGAGTTGAGGTTAGTTTTAGCAATATTCTTTATTGGTGCAGATGTAAGTATGTTTATGGAAGTATATTTGGTGTATCACCTCCATTAATATAGGTTACTTTTAGTTTCCTTATTAAATTCTTACCCCCAACAAGTGATTAGTCTAGCGTAGTGTGTGAGCCTAAAAGATAGATCAAGGGAGATAGCCCTTTAACCTAAAGGTTTACCTATGCAATAGGTAACCCATAAACCTAGAGGTAATACCATGTTAGCCAAAATTGGAGAGGTCTAAACTACCTCATCCAAGGGTGTAATATTTGGTCATAATAATTATAGCACACCTGATGGGACCAAGGTTCGAAAGAGATGAAGGATTTTTGGTGTGTTCTTCCTACTATTAGCTTTTGGAATCATTCAAGTAAACACCAATGGAGAATCTGAATGCAATAATTGGGTTGTAAGCATCCCATGTACTTATTATAAAATAATTTGGTAAAATTATTATGTTTCATTTGACTAATAAAGTTGATATGGCTAAATATGTTCAAAATTACAAATATACACCCCCTTATCATTCTTGACATGACCTAGACTATGTTCCTCAATAACACTATCAAGGTTATTGTCAGTCCTATGAGTCCTAACAACCCTATGGTCAACCCATCCCTTCTCCATATGGTCATGAAGTTGTTGATAATCCTTATGAATAATCCTATGAAGAAGGCTATCAAGCAAATAAGCTTAAGACTCTTTAAGAAGACATCCAAGCTCTTAAGAGGTAGCTTCTTGGAGTTAGTGTTCCCCAACATCCCTATCCATCCCATCAAGATCCTAGACAACATTTTCAAGATCAATACCAAAACCCCTAATCCTATCCTCCTCCAAATTAAATACTACCTCAAGATAAATCCTTTTTGGCACTCATGCTAGATTTGATAAAATTAGAAAGGTTGATGAAGAAATGGGATAAAGAGCTTGATGTGATCCCTATTCATTTCATAGAGAAGATAAGAAAGTTATTTCAATTCCTTATGAATAAGTGGATATTAGTTAAGGAGGAAAATAATTATGTCATTGATGAACATTTTCATGAAATGATATGAAATATCCAATGGTGGGTAGATAGATTAGAAAGGTGGGAAAACTAATAAGTTGAGAATCAACTTGCAACTATTAAAAGGCCTCAAG
The DNA here is from genome assembly GCA_037957365.1 of Torreya grandis. Classification (NCBI taxonomy): domain Eukaryota; kingdom Viridiplantae; phylum Streptophyta; class Pinopsida; order Cupressales; family Taxaceae; genus Torreya; species Torreya grandis. The sequence goes on along the minus strand of JARHVA010003037.1, from coordinate 2,156,942 downwards.
AAGACAATGAAGAAGGTGAAAATATATTTTAAGAATAATCATATGCCTCCCATCCTAAAGAGTCTTATTATGTTTCACATCATTTTTCTCATGCCCCTTATCTATATGAAATCATTCACCATCCTCTAAATGATCCTCCAAAAGATCCTAATAGGCTCAAAGTTCCAACTTGGAACCAAGTAGTGAAGTCTTGGGGAAAGAAGGAAGAAGAGAGTAAAGACCAAGAAATTGATTTCAAGGAAGAAACACTTCTTTGTGTTCAATCACCATTTATTTCTCTTCAAGAACATATATCTTTTCTATATTTGAGGTTTATCCAAGTAGAGTTTTAATGTGAAAAATAGGCCTTGGTTAAGAATGTGGAAGATGAAGTTGTAGTTGTTAAAGAGATATAAGAGGGATGTGAGAAAAGTGAGGTGATTATTGAAGAAAATGAAATATATATAGCTCGTCAAAACCTTCCCTCTCTCCAATAATTCTTTCAAGTGTCTCCTTCCACCCCTCTCCAAACCATTAAATTTTTTACCACCCTCCCACCTCATCCCTTATTTAAGGAGAATACATTTTATGGGAGGCAAGAAAAGAAGACCAAGATAGATTTGTAGTTTATTAACATGATGAAAAAAGTTTCTATGAAAAAGAGTTCACTATAGGAACTCCCATTGGTGAAGACAAGTACAAATCAATCTTATTAAGTGAAGAAAAAGAGGATCTAAATTATGTTGTAGATATTCAAAAGGACCTTGATCAAGACATGAGAGAGTATGTACTTGAGAGGGATGTCACATCAAATGAGTCTATTGAGTCTCATGATTAGGTTCAAATAGTTGGGGGAGACATGTGGTAGAATTATTTTCACTTGTTCAATGAATATGAAGGTTTTGATAATCTAGTTATTCTAGGAGAGAAAAATGAGAGTGTTGAGGAATAATGAAAGGTTATTTTTGAATAAACAAGTCTTTCATAACATTACCAGAAGTTTCAAATACATGATGGAGAAATCTATGATGTTCATGAACATGATAAAGAGAATGAGTTTGAAGAGATTATGGTTCTTAATGAGAAAGAAGGCAAATATGATTGGTAGTAACACATTAAAATTCTCCAAGAACTTATATACATTTTCAAAGTTTAAATTCAAGTACACAAGAAGATAGAACAAGATGTCCTTATGGAGGATAATGATGAAGATTGGATTGACTATACAATTCTCATTGAAGAGATTGAGGAGATTTCATTTGGTAAGTAATTTGATCTCATTAAAAGTACCATGAAAGTAAAATAAACATGTTGTTTGAATACATCATTGATTCAATTTATAGCTAAAGTGTCTCATGAGAAGATTGAGGTTGTTAAGTGAAAAAATAATTCACCTTCATAGGTGATATGTTTATATATATTGTGATTACATTGAAGATTATGTCAAGGAGAGTTGAAATCATGAATAAGTTGATAACATCAAGGCCAATTATTAAAGGACAACTTGTTTCATGCACTCCATATCATGGACCAAGATATGGTGAAAATTTTCCCTTTGATCTAGGAGGAGAAATTTTCTTCAGGTTAGTTTGTACATAGCCTAGTTTGCTTAAGTTGTTCATGTGTTTTCCCTAAGTGTTCATGAGAGGATAAGTGATGTCTTTGTCTTATTTTGAGTTTTTGTTTCCTTATTGTGTGGTATGTTTTTGGTGTCTATTAAGAGTTATATCAGTGTCAAATGTAGTTTAAAGGTGACTTCATTTCCCAAGCATAGGAAAACATAACTAGTACTTAGCATAGCAAGCATGTTACCCCTATAAAATCACTAAAATGTTGACTAAGTTTAACCTTAGGTTATATTTGGTCAAATTAACTTACATATTCAAACCTATCATGAAGTATTATAGGTTTTAACATGGTCAACATGGTCCTAAGAGAGGTCTATTCACCTTTATGGTTCATAAAATATGTCTCAACCTTGGTCACATTTGTCTAAGTTTATCTTATGTCATAATATGCCACATTTTGGATATTTGAATGAATTTTAAAATTTTACACTAAGTAAAAGTGTGTCAATAATCTAAATAACATTCCACATGTTAGAAAATGTTTTAGGACCTATTTTGAAACTGACATGATGCAGGTTCAATGTAAAAAGGAGATCATCTAAAAAGAAGGGGAGTTTCAATTAGTATACATATAGTATACCTAATATGGCATGCGTGAATACTTCAAGGAAGTCTCTTGAGATCTATAAAGGTCACATCTAGGCTTAGGTGTCTTTGAAAACTTGAAAAATGGTGAAAAATGATCTCTTTCTCTCTCTCATTACTCTTTTGGGTAGGTTAAAGAAGTCAAACATTTTTACTTTAGTAAGATAGGGTAAGCATAGTTGAAAGGAATGTACTTGGATTTTTAAATTAGTCTCTATGTACTCCAATTCAATGGTCATAGTTCAAAAAATAGTTTTTTCTACTTTATGAACACTCTTTAATATTGTTGATGCCTTCAAACTACATGTATATCCCCAACACCTTAGTTTTTCCTCTATTTACATTGATCTAAGTAACGAAGTGGTGTATGTGATATTATAAAGAATTACCATCTTTATCATATGGTTTTAAATATATTTCACATGTGTGAATGTGAGGATATAAGCAGAACCATCTCATTGAGCCATAGTTGAACACTAGTTGGTTTGTAGGATGCATTTCGGTTAGAATGTTTTCCCTCTTGTAAGTGGTTTAAACTCAAGGTAATGCACTTGTTGTCAACCACACAGGACATGTTTGATCATATTCTCTATTAAAGGTTTGATATGAATAATATCATTGATGAAATGTAAGGTCTGGAGTTTTTGGTATAGTCAACTAGCCTGAGGTAAACACCTAAATGTTGATACATGGAAACCAATTATGTTTAGGCCTAAGAGAGAAACCAAAACATATTTGGAAACATTGGATCTTGTTTTGACACCTCAAACCAATTCATGTATCAAAAAATTGTAATAGTGATAGTAATGAGGTCATTACATAAAGTCACACCTGAGTTCATAGGTATAAAATTGAGAAAGGTTGCTTAATGAGATGAGTTATTATTGGCCATTTTTGGCCCACATACCAATATTTTGCCTATATAGGTTAGTTAATTATATTATTTATTGAAATGGATGAGTTAAAACAAAGTTTTGGATAGAATGAGTGGTCCAAAGATCTCATATTGCTCACAAAGCTTTTAAAACACTTTAAGTTAGATTAAGGTGCAGTTTGTTGATCTTTTAGGAATAGGTTTGAAATAAAATTTTCATGGTTTTAGAGCATTTAGAGTCATGTAATTAGTTCACATGGGCCTTAAAAAATCATTTGATCTTTCAAAATATCAAGAAAAAGCTCATAAGTCTAAATGAAATAGACCATCATTAGGATGTCATGCAAAAATGGATGGGTCAACTTACTTGGGAATTTTATAAGTATGCTAAAAAATCCTCATGAGTCTGAAGGATCACATGGAATAAATTTACTTCATGACTTGATCTTTCTTTACAAATTTAATATCTCGATAATTTTTCTATCTCAAGATATAAGCCTTTAAAGATTAACTTTAGAATGAAACATTTGTGCAAACATCAAAATTAAACCATGGAAAATAATCATTGGGGTTCAAAAATACTATGATGGGCATGAAGACATCAAATAAATTAATGTGGATGTTAAATATGGGCATGTAGACATTAATTTTGGGCTTTGTGAATTATCCATTTGAGTTCAAATGATGGGTCCCAACAAGATCAAGGGCTCACATTCAATCATGCATCAAAGATATATGGCACGTGATTAGGTTTACGAGTTTAAAAAGTCCCTAAAGTAGACCCAATAACACACATTTGATCATATCAAAGGGAATTGATAGTGTGAGATGGGTCAAAAATTTAATAAGTAGAGTTGGTAATCAATAACTAATGAGCAAAGATGAGACCAGGATCTTTTCAATGAAGGTTGATGAAGTAGCTTTTGACCTGGGCAAAGAAAATATGAAAGAAACAAGATCAAAAAAGATCCAGATTGAATGAAAATGGGTACATCAGGACTAAACTTGGTCATTAAATCTTTATGGAGATAAAATAGGTCTTTAGACCTAATATAGATCAAGGGTTGATAACTTGTTATTGAAATGAAACTAGACCACATGGCGAGCTTCATTTATCGATATTAATAGCTATAGGAAAACCAATAAAGGAGATTGGTTTTCAAATTTTAGATAAGTACCTATGTTTAGATATTTAAATGGGGAAAATAAGTAACTATGAAGGAATGTCTCATCTTTCAATATGGCACCAACTCTAATAAACAAATGTAAAAAGTAGACTTGGGCATGGATTTATTAGGTACATAGATATAAGGACCTTACCCTCATAATGAAGAAAGTGGAGATGGTGTCGAAGATCATAACAAAGAGACATAGGGATTGGAGTACAACAATGGATCATTAAATGTCATTAAGAAGCTTTGATGATATTCTTTCCTAGTAAGGATCATGACCCATAATCTATAGAATAAAGCCTTGTCTTTTAGTGTAGATTTCTCAACCAATGAAAAGAGCTTAAATATTATTGGAGTAAATGAAGTCTATCTGGTTTATGATGTATTAATCTTGATTAGACCAAAAAATGGTGAAACATGCATTGAAAAGTGATAGCTCATTGATTGATTAATACTCCCTCTACTCTCTCTCCCTTCTCTTATATGACCCCATTCTCTTCTCTACGAAAAGGGTTCTCATATTTTAAAATTTTCATCTTTTTTGGAGACCAAGATAATCTCTAATATATTGAAAAATATGCTTAGCTTGATTAGGATAAACCCTATCAAGCATTTGTAAGAAACACCTCTTGAATCAATAAGATTAACTCTTTTCCTGTCTCTTTCCTTGGGTCTATATTTTGTGAGTTGTGCATGATGGCACTGTGTGAAGGAGATTTTTACTCATCTATTATCCTCCTTTCTATCCTTTTTTAAGGTGTTTTCAAGATATTGTAGGTCTAGATTAGTGTTCTGCCTAAACCTCTTCTATGGAATTCTTATGCAATTAGTTTGATTATGAGGTTGTGTGAGCTAGAGTTATCTTACATAGATCTAGTGTTGGTTTAAGCTTATGGGAGTTTCCCATTTTTATTTGGTGCATCACCTTTTAGCCTTCTTAGGAGCCCTTTCCCCCTTTTTAACCATTTTCCCTATGATAAAATTTAGTTTAGGTGAGCATCAAGAGGAATCTGACCTTCTCCAAAGGTTCAACCCCACCATAGGTTACCCATACCTTGGGTTTGTCCCAATATTATAGCTCAATTGGAAAGGGTCTGAATAAGCCTCTCTAAGGGTGTATATTGATGTTATAATAGTCTTTGGCATGCCTAGTGGGGAAATTTTTTATCGTGCACTAAGTGAAGAGTTTTAGTGTTATCTTCATTCAATCAGCCTTTAGAGGTAAGTATGAAAACATCAATGGCAACTCCAAATATTCATCATCTGGTTTAAGCAACCCAATTGCCTAGTCATCTTAATATGGTATGTATAATTAATCATATTTTAATTAATATGCTTATTATTTACCTTAGCACCACATTTATCAGGAAAATAATTTTTGTATTCCCCCTAAGTGGTCCTCAATTAGCCTATCATCCTAATCATGGCCTTTGTCCTTCTATTACCCAAGAATATGACTAAGGTTATCCTCCTTTGCATTCAAATCAATCCTCTTTTTCCCCTTATCAAGAATAGGTTTACCCTATTACATCATTGTCAAGAGTCGAGCAAGCACTATTAGTTTATATTAAGTTGATAAGGGAGATTGGTAAGGGTTTGGAGATTTCTCAAGTCATCCATATCCATGTTCTATAAGAGGCCAGGAGTGTTCTTTGATTAATCAAGAATATATAGTTAGTTTGTGAGGGAGATTAGTGGTCATATTATAATAATTAGGACATAGAAATGATGAGAAGCATGGTCCAAAATGTAGATAGTATGTTAATATCTTATGAAGATTAGAAATCTCATTTGGATCAGTCTTATGTTCCTTCTTCCCTCCAAGAGCCTCAATCTCAACCTTGAAGAGTTTTTGGTCAACCCCCTAGTCAACCTTATCAAATTCTGTCCTTATCAAAACTTAGAGAGGTAATATTAGACAAAATAATAAAAATCATGAAGATCAATAAGGGGGTTAATCTTAGATAAGAATTCCTAATTCATGTCATGGAAGAGATAAGGATATTATTGTAAGAGTTTTGGAATGTATAGGCATCTATTAAATAATCTAACTATCCACATGTTGAGAAGATAGAGATATAAGGATGGGTATTGTCCATTGAAAAAGTGTTCAAGAAATGAGAGAAAGAGTATGTCAAGCCTAAGCCAATCAACTTGCCCTCATCTACCCATACACCCATTTCCACTCAAGAAAATGAAAACATCCCATCATGGATCTTTTCTATCACTTTTGACCATAGCTATGTCATACCCTCACTTGTGAGGCCACCCTCTCCTATAACCATTTAAAAGGAATAAAAAGTGTTTGTTCCATACTCATTTCCATCATGGAAATCAATTCAAAAGGGAATAAAAAAGAAGGAAGGGGTGTTAGTTGAGGTAGTCTAAGAACAAGTCTTGGTAGAGGAATGGTTAGCTATGAAATAAATGAATCAAGAAGCCATACCTTAGCTCAATGAGCTTAGTGTACAAGAGTTTCAAGACTCTGCCTCCCTTCCTCAAGAGACACCAAAGAGATCCTTTAATGTCCCTAGCTATAAGGATACTCTCCTAAGCTACAAGCAAGGTGAACTTATTCACCCTCTCACCATCTCCCTCATGGAGGAGGAACCTATTTTACAAAGAATAGAGGATGAACATGTAGTTATAGGTGATCCTAAAGAGGAAAACAAAAGTGTCTACGGTGAAGAGATCATGATAGATAGTCAGTCCCCTTCATTCAAATGGGGAAAATTTAGGTTTTGATCAAGCTTCTTGGCATGGTTTTGCTGAATTAGATCTTGAAGGTAGTATTGATACCTTCATATTTGAAAGGGTGTGTTTTTAGGTTTAGCTGAGAGAAAAGGAGATCTTTATTTGTTTCAGGAGCTTCTTTTTGGTATGTGTGAGAATGAACAATAGATAGAGATAGAGAAAAGGGAGGATCAGAATGAAGTATGGAAATAACTCTATCATGCCTTTATGGACCAAGCAGAGGTTCTAAATAAGCCTATGCCTCCTCTAGAGAATGAAGATGAACTTGTAGATCAAGATATAGAAGTTGACCAGTCTCAAGATGAATTATCCATTGAAGATAGTATTAATGTCCATAAGAATGAAAGAGAATGGTTAGATTAAGAGACATAAGAGCATGTCATTTTGAACCTTGTATGGGTTGATGAAATACCATGTGGTTCATTTTAAAGTGACTAAAGTACACATGATGTTAAGTTTGACACTATCCTGAATGGCCAAGAGGATGCTACCTTCTAGGGTGAACTTAAAGATTTTTATTCAAGTTTGGGTGACACACCGTACCTTAAAGTATGGAGGTCCAAGAAGTAACTGATCAAAATGTGCATATTAAACATGATCCTAATAAGTCATCAAAGGTTTCAATTTCAACTTTGGTCACATTGAAAGACTTGTTTGAGATCTTAGAAGTACGCTATATTCCTCCCTAAGGAGACTATGATCTGATTATGCCTGAAGAACATAATGATGGGGAATCAAAATGTAGGAGCTAGGTAAAATTTGATTTCTCAACTTTTGTATTGATAAGAGGATTCCCTATCAATTAATTATCTATGTTGGAGGATGATAGAGAGGAGCCATCGCATGTCATGATTCATTCAGAGCACAGAATTGAGACATAAAAAGATAAGGTAGTAGGTGCTCCTATAGTCCATTTTTGAGCAAGCCTTGAAGAAATTGACCATTATGTCTATATTAGAGGCATGTTTTTCCAATTTCATATATTTGAGAGTATGCCAAAAGAGTCAATAGTCATACATATTATCTCACCAATCATGGGCTCTCCAAAACAAGGCATTTTTCATCCTAGTTTATCACAAGTGAATGATGCTAAAAGTTTCCCATTTGGCCTAGGAGGAAAGTACTTGTAAATTATAAACTTGTATATATTATAGTAATTTTTATGCTTTTATCTAAGTGCCTATGTTCTTTTTTAGTAGATTATTTATTCTTCCTTTCTTATAAGTGCCTATGTATAATTAATTTTGTTTCTTTGATATTTTTGTCTTTATTGCTTCAAGAAGAGCTATCTATAGGTTAGCAACTAGTTTTAGCTTCAAATCAATATGTTTAACTAGAGAGGAAACTCCATGCCTAATGGACTAAACAAGGTAACATGGTCTAGGTTCTCAGGCATAAAAGGCATGTTTCCCTATGAGTCATCAAAAATGTTTGCCAATTTTGGCTCAGATACCAATTATTTTCCTATATAGGTTAGCTAAGAAGAGTATTCATTGAAATGGATGAGCTCAAAAAATTTATAGATGGAATGAGTGGCCCAAACATCTCATATTGCTCACAAAGCTTTTGAAACACTTTAAGTTAGCTTAAGGTAAAATTTGTTGATATTTGAGGAATAGGTTTGAAAGTAAGTTTTCATGGTGTTTGAGTAGTCAAAATCATGGAATGAGTTTGCATGGGCCTCAAAAATTCATTAAAACTTTCAAAGGATCAAGAAAAATCTCATAACACAAGTTTAAATGAACCAAACTATCATCAAGATGTCATACAAAAATGGATAACTTAGCTTACTTGTGCTTTTTATAAGTATGCTCAAAAAGCCTCATGGGTATGAAGGCTCACATGGAATTAATGCCATTCATGCCTTGATATTTATCTAAGAATTTCATATCTCGATGATTTTTCTATCATAATATCTAAGCCTTCATAGATTAACTTGTAGAATGAAACATTTGTATAGATGTCAAAATTAAGCCATGATAAATAACTATTAGGGTTAAAAAATCTTATGATAAACATGTGGATGTCCAATACAGGAATGTAGATGTCAATTTTGGGCTTCATGAATTAGTATTTTGAGTTCAAATTGTGGGTCTCAGTAAGATCAAGGACTCACATTCAATCATGCTTCAAAGATTTATGGCATGTGAGCAAGTCAACAAATTAAAAGTGTCCCTAAAGTAGATCTAATGACATGTACTTGATCATATCAAAGTGGATCGATAGTGAAATATGGGTCAAAAGGTCAATAAGATAAGTCGATAATTGATAACCAATGAGAAAATGCAAGCCCAAGATATTTTTAAAGAAGGTTTATGAAGCAACTTTCAGCCCAATAAAAGAAAATACAAAGGAATCAAGCTCAAATTGGATCCATATTGAACTAGAATAGTACATTAAGACCAAACATTGCCATTATATCTCTTTGGAGATAAAATAGGTCTTTAGACCTAATACAAATCAAGGGTTAACAACCTATTGTCAAAATGAGACCATACCACATGGTGAGATTCATTTATCAATATTAATAGCTATAGGAAAACAAATAAAGGAGATCAATTTTCAAAATATAGAAAAGGAACTATGTTAAAATATTTAAATAGAGTAGATAGGTGACTATGAAGAAGTTTTTCATCTTTCAATATGGCCCTATCCCTGACAAATAGCAATAAAAAGCATATTTGGGTGTGGCTCTATCAGGTACATGGATATAAGAACCTCACCATCATAATGAAGCAAGTGGAGATGGCATGGAAGATCATAATTAAGATATCTTGGGATTATATTAGCACAATGGAGTATTTAATGTAGTTCAAAATCTCTTAGGATCTTCCCTCCTAGTAAGGATCATGATCCATCATCTATATAACAAACCCTTATCTTCTAGTGCAGATTTCTCGACCAAAAAGAGCTTAAATATTATCGAAGAAAATTAAGGTTGTCTGGCCTATGATGTATTAAACCTAATTTAACCAAAATATGGTGGAACATGCATTTAAAAGATGATAACTCATTGACTAATGTGTACTCCCTCTTTTCTCTCTTCCTTCTCCTATATGGGCCCATTCTCTTCTCCATGATAAGGGTTCTAAGATTTTAGAATTTTAATCTTTCTAGGAGATAGGGATATTATTTGAGATATTTCAAAATATACTTAGCTTGATTAGGCTAAAACCTATTAAGCATTTGTAAGAACTACCTCTTAAAGCAATAAGATTTACTCTTTACCTATCTCTTGCCTTGGGTCTATATTTGGTGAGTTGTGCTTGATGGAATTATGTGAAGGAGAGTCTTCCTCATCCATTTTACTCATTTTTTAACCTTGTTTAAGGTGTTTTAAATCCGTTATATGTCTAGATTAGTGTTCTACCTGAACCTCTTCTATGAATTATTTATGTTATTAGTTTGATTGTGAGGTTGTGTGAGATATAGTTGTCTTACATAGATCTAGTGCGGATTAAATCTTATGTGAGTTTCCATTTTTATTTGGTGCATCACATTTTAACCTTCTTAGGATCCATTTCACCCTTTCTAACACTTTTCCCTATGACGAACATTAGTTTAAGTGAGCTTCAAGAGAAAGCTGACCTTCTCGAGTTTTCAACCCCACCATAGGTTACCAAGAGCCTAGGGTTATCCTAATGTTATAACTTAATTATAAATGTCCTAAATAAACCTATCCAAGGTTTAAAATATATGTTATAATAGTTACCTTAGTTTCTCTTAATAAGGGACTCTAATCCACATAGTAGAATCTATTGGTAAGTTTTGATGAGGTCTGAGTAATCCTTATGGCTCCATTCTTGCAACCTAGATGGAGATGTCACTTCTCAACATGAAAGGAATTTGTTATAATAATGAATATGATTATTGAGTTATATTTTAAACCTAGTCAATATTATACTAAAAATACTAAGTGAAAACAATGATTTGAATTCACATGAACGTGGAACTTGCAATGCAACAATGGCACTAGAGTATGTGGATGATAGTACAATGGTAATTGGTCTTAAGTCAAAAATGTATAAATTTAGGTTTAATATGGATCTAATGACTTGAAGAGGAACCAAATTAGTGAAAAATAATTATCAATAACATATAACCATCTTTATGAATATCTCATATTCCATTAACAACATCTACAGTTTGGTTCATACTATAGACTTATGATATCATTGATGGTGAAAAATGATAAAATAAATCAAAGGCATGAAATTAATGAATTAAAGTGTGTAATGGTATTATTAACCTAATATAAATTAATAAGTTTTAAACATATTTATCAATCACTTAACATCACCTACATGAATCCCTTGATTCATCTAATTGCTACCTACAACCAGACTCATATTTTAGACTAACTCAAGCTAAGGGGAGATTCATGGGTGGTCAATATATAGGGGTGAAATATGGATGAACATTTAGATATAAATATCATAATGGTAATATCAAATTTCATGAGATCAAAATATGCAAGGAGACAATATAAAAAATATATTTAACCTCATACTCAGTCAACTCTGCACATCTATGATTTACCACAGTCACAGTCCTAATAGATAATTTTGGGAATTTGAGGTGTTGAAGGCTCTTAGATCATGAAAAACTTATAAACCTTGGTATATAGTATCCTCATAACTTAACCTAGGATTAAAATTTCTCCATTGGGCTAGCCAAATAGGGTAATTTCCCTCTATTTTGTCTTAGATAGAGGGCACTCCATAGTCAACACAACCTATAGGTTTAAAATATGAATGAGAAAATAATGATATATAGAGTCTAAAATTACTATTTTATGATGTCTAAGGATGAATAAAATATAAAAAAATATGGAAGAAACACCTATAATTATTAAAAATCTTTAGTGATGGTCATATGCACAATAACACAGTCTAGGCCTATTATGCCAAAAACTAAACATGAACCCTAATGAATTAAAAATTTATTAATATGACTAAATTATATTTATAAGGCATGAGATATAATTTAAGGGAGAATATATGGTTTATGAGAATCATAAATTTTTAGATAATAGCTTAGTTTCATTATTTTTGGCATAAAATCCTCTCAAACCTAACTAGAATCCATTTAGGAGATTGATAGATCCATTTCCTTTTCTTATATCTATACGAATGAGATGCATGGTGACTCAAGAAATTAGGTATTGTTGAGAAGGGTCCTAAAATCAATCTCAATGGAAATGGTATGAGAGTTAGACATCTAACTTTTATGAATCATTGTTAACAACTTAGGTGACCTAAAACCCTCATAAAACCCTTATATAAACCCAATGGAGAAAACATGAAGGGATATTCATATTATATTTGAAATTGTTTTGGAAATTTTTAACACTCTCCTAAGATCCTTGACATCCAATTATTCAATACTATCACTTGTATAGACAGACCTAATTTTAGGTTTTCTACAAATTTTGAGGTGTTTCAAGTTAAAAAAATGAATAGGTGAATGAAATCCATTGATATAGGTGTGTATGGAATTTTTAATAATCCCCATAGTCATATATCACCTAAGGGATTCATGAAATTACCTCTGCCAATCTGTTTGTTACAAGCAGTCTTAAATGGCATAGTGAGAATATATGTGACTACTTAAGTGTGATGGTGAGAAGTGTGACATTGAGTTTACTGAGGTCTATTTGATATACCAAAGTAAAAAGGAGGTATTTATGAGTTTTATAACACATCTTAGACAAACCTTCTTTAATATGTATAGGTCACTTGAGTGACAAGTGTGTGAATCAGGCCTAAAGGGATAGTGATTAGTTACAAGAGAGTGAATGACAAATGGTGCAAATAAGTTCATCAATTGAGTAGCATATAAGGGTTTTCATAATATTATTTCCAAATTAAAAATTCATGAAACATGTGTTAATAACTTCCAAATTTATTTGTGGAATGTCAAGTGACTTCTCATTGAGAAAGGCAGTTTCAAGATGGTTAATTGAGATCTCTATGCCAACTTCAAGGGAATGATGTGCTTTAGGTGGAAACTTATCTAATAAGACCTCATAAAATTTTATATGAATATATTTTATTTCATTATAATTTTATTTAAATCCTTGACACTTGGCCTTTTGACCCTTTATCTTCACTTCTTCTCTCTCATCTTCTATGCTTTATATATGCAAGCCATTTTGGCATTTGTATAAAGGACACACCTAGTATGGTGAAGGCCTACTAATTTGACATGTTTTTATCCATTTGAATAAATTTTTTAAGTTGATTTAATCTCTAAAACTCTTGCCTAAGTATTTCAATTAGTGTATTTGGATGACAAGTTATGAAGATTATTTCTCTTTGCTTTCGTTCTTCTCTTATATGCATTGTGTGAGTAACATCTCTTCTAACAGGTCTCATGAAGTGTATTATTTATTAAGGTGTATTTCAAGTGTGAGAGAGATTATTAGTGTCTAGGATTATACCTCCTTTTCACCCACATCTAGATATGCATATAAATCTAGCTCTATGTAAAAACACTTATGCTAGAAGAATATTGAGTTGAGGTCATTTTTAACAATATTATTTCTTGGTGTAGATGCAAGTATGTTTGTGGAAGTATATTTGGTGTATCACCTCCATTATTATAGGTTAATTTTAGTTTCCTTCTTCCCTTTTCACCCCAACAAGTTATTAGTTTAGTATATTGTGTGAGCCTAAAATATAGATCAAGGGAGCTAGCCCTTTAACCTAGAGGTTTACCTCTACTATAGCAAATCCATAGTCCTAGAGGTAATCCCATATTATCATGATGGATAGGTCTAAAATACCTCCTCTAAGGGTGAAATATTTGGTCATAACAACCTCATAAGAGGTATAGTTTAATTCAAAGCATGTCTTGTAAAGGTGAGGTGTGGTCTTGTTCCTAGTAGTAATCAAGGTCTTATAAGGTATTCTAAATAGGACGGTGAGTAAAAAAACTTATATCTATTATCAATCTCCTAAATGTGATCATTAATTAAGTGTTTTGATAAATTAAGGTAAGTTTGGAGAGATTAAGGTAACTCCCAAGAGCCTAAGTTATGTCTGATTCATAATGTATACAAGAGTGATGTGTTGATTCCTCAAGGTATATGGTTTCGTAGAAGATGAAGACCTTAAAAGCAAGGTTAATAAGATAAAAAAATTTACATTTTCAACTATTTGGATATTTTAGGGTAATTTTTAGGGAATTAAGGTTTCATGTTGATTTTGATCATTTGTTTGTTGTTATATTGTAATATTTACCTTGAATAAAATCAAGTGTGAGGATAAATAACATGCAAAGGAGGTAATTTTAGGCCATGTGGCATTCATGGAAGATTATGTTATATTCCATCAGGTCTGTAAAGGTTCTAAAAGGTGTCAAAACATTCAATTATAATGTATAATCAAATTTAAAACCTCTTTTATTATTTGATTCAAATCCAATCATGGCATAATATGAAGTATTGGTGAGAAAGGTAGGTGTGGAAGGGATTTATATATTACATTTATATTGTGTATGTTATGGAAATACTTCATTGGTATCTAATTCACAACTCTAACAAGATTTTAGGTAGAATGTCTAGGTTTTTGAGAATGAAGGGTTTACAATGGTCTCTTTGAGAGTTTTTTAGGTTGGATGTGGTCTTCTAAACCTCTCCAAGGCTTCCTCCATATTCTACCAAGCTCAAGAAATATAAAAAAATCTTTCAAAGTCCAAAAAAGGGCCAAAACCTTTTCATTTTCTCTATTAAGTTTGTAGGTCTCCTTCATAAGCTCAAGAAAGTATTTTTCTTAACAATGTTTCATGAAAGATAAATAAAGGTTGTTCAAAAAATCATATGGTTATATGGAGTCCATTATTTACTTAATATTCCATGCATACATTTAGGGTTTGAGGGGACATGATTTATGACCATTTCTTAAGGAGATAAATAGCTCAAAACCCTTACAGAACCCCACAATTTTAGTTTTATCTTTATTAGGCATTTTGTGATTCAATGAATGTATAGTGATTTTTGAAAAAAATACATTGGTGATCCTATAGTCTCTTCAAATTCAAAATTAGTGAAAACTTTCATGGATCATATCGGTAGATATAAAAAACCTCATTATTTTGATGTTTATTGATCCAATAGGTAGGTTTTTATGGTTTGAAGGTATCTATAGGTATGGAGATGATTTCATATAAGTATAAGACATTTTTTAAGACCTCCTCTATCCTAATTAGATCTCATTAAAGTATCAAAAAGGTCAAATGTCAAAGAGATAAACTTAACATGCATGATAACTATGTATAAGGTTGCTTGTAGGTGGTCTTTAAGAAGTGCATAGAAAAGGAAGACTAATTGTTTTCTATTGAATCTTTGAGACCTAAACATAATATATAAATAAATTTTCATTTTCTAAGAGTGGTGAATCCATTAGAGAAGTGACCCAAGATATTTTATGGTTATTTTGATTAAGGATGTTATTGAAGGAAGTTCTAAACATGTTGAGTTTAAAGATAGTAACATTGCCTCTAAGTTTTGTTCCTTAATATAAATAATAAAAAAAATGGTTTATTATTATTAGTGGTATATATAAATATAAGAAACATATATAAATATGATAAACTAACTTCATGGACATTTCTAGTAAGAAGTTGTAGGTGGTAGTCCATTAACAACATTGGTTTGGGTTTTATCATAGGGTTTGAAGTGTAAGTAGGTAGGCAATAGGCCTATATAAGAGGCTGGAGTATTATTTTTGAGATATAAAATTACATTATTATAAAAATCATCTAAAATAATCTCAAACCTATGTGCAAATGAAAAAACACCTATGATCACCTATAACTCTCTATATAAGATTGGCTAGTATGATTGTGAAGAACATGATGCAGATCAGTTAAGATACTATGGATAACTTGAATAGTCCAATAAATGTAAGAGAGACCATAAAACATGTGTATCAATTTATAATTATGTCACAAATGACTTCCTTGATCAGCAAGAAGGCTAATAGACCTACACATCTTCATAAACCTTACACTCAGGAGAGTCACTCCTAAGAGATGATAAAACATTAGTGCATAAAGGAAAGAATTAAAAAACATGGTATAGGTTTTTTTAATACTATTAGAGGAAATTTTAATCAAAAAAATGTATTTTTAAGAGTTTTATGCCTAAAATCCTATTCTCAACCTCCACCTAAAGTTTGCATAACCCTGAGAAGGCCTAGTTTCTACATGTGAACTCATAAGAGGATATAGATGGGTCTAAAATACTTTTTAATATTTTAATAGGGTTGTCATACTACAACCTTATCGAATTAATCAAGGGTTTTTTGATCTTCTCTTTATGAACAATAATTACCAATTTAAGACACTCTATACCCTATTAAAACCCTTAAAAGAACTTGATGACTAAGTTTTTTGATCTATGTTCCTTGAATGCATTAATTTGATCTTATAAAAATATATAAGGCATGTGTGCACTTCCTAATCACTTGGTAGATCAAGACATTGGCATGTGTGATGAGAGATAAGTAGGAAATGGTTTAAAATATGCACCTACAATTCTAATTTCTCATGTTTAGGGGTGTTTGAAGACACCTTGATCAATGGTAGAGTTCTTTTGGGCCTAGGAAGAGCCATTAAGGTATTTAATAATATATACATGATCTATATTGGTGCTTTAATAATCCCAAAATCAAAGGAATAGTCCAAGTGAATGTTACCCCTCACTTGTAAAATTTCTTACAACAAGGTAAAATTATAGGATTTATTATAGCCCAAAGTCATGGTAGCTTTAATATAGTTCAATAAACTTTCAAAGGAATAATTTAGAGGACCCTCAAGCCATAAAAACCACTCATAAGAATCATTTATGGGTTTGAATAGATTCTATAGTATAAGGGAGAAATATGAGTGATAAATCTATATTTTAGTGCATATAAGCTTAAGGAGGAACTTTGAAAGACTAAATATCCATTAAGTATCCTTGTAATATGGGAAGGAAGTGAATGCAACTAATAAAGGGCATGTGAAGTAGGTAAAATGTCAAGATTTAAACTCCAAGTACCCTACTATAATTGGATTTATAACTCCTTATCTAAGGAGGTCAGTTTCATGAGCAAGAGTGATGAGTCATCTAAGGCAATAAAGAGCTCATATGGAACTTCTCAAATAATCTCATCAAAATAATTGTGACACTTGTGTATGAAATTTAATTGAGCTAATTCATGTCCATTTTTAGAATTTTTAACTAATCTCATTCCATGTGGCCTCCATGATCTCTCTCTCTCTCTCTCTCTCTCTCTCTCTCTCTCTCTCTCTCTCTCTCTCTCTCTCTCTCTCTCTCTCTCTCTCTCTCTCTCTCTCTCTCTCTCTCTCTCTCTCTCTCTCTCTCTCTCTCTCTCTCTATGTACTACTTTGAATGGCATTATATGGATCCAAAATATGAGTATATTGAGCCCATACTCAAACAAAAACATGTACTCTATCTTGAAAGTGAATATATGTTGATTTATAGCCTTCTGAATACTACAAGTAGAATATGGCCAGGGTAGTTTGATGAATGTTAGTGAGAGTGTTTGTAACTTCCTTTCATTTGTCATATCTTATTACATACTTATAATTTGTTAGTCATCTTAATATGTCATATGAATTGTTTCACATGGTCTTAAAATGGGTAGGTGTGGAAAATATTCACTAGTGTCACTTATGAAACCTCTTGATCAATACCTATACTAATGCTTGGAGACTGATATTGAGTTGTGTAATTAGATTCAATTATAGTTCATGTTCTTAGTGTAGCATAAGAAAGTGGAGGATACTAAATTTGGTGCATCACCTCTAATTTAGTTTTTTAAAATTATTTCTCTCCTTTTTCATTAAAAAAATAAGTTTAGTAGTAGTTTTAGGTGATAGATCAAGGGGTCTAGCCCTAATCTAGAGATTCACATCAACAATTAGGCCACCCATAGCCTAGAAGTGTCTTTATTGTGTCAACTAAATGATGAAGGATTTAACAACCTCCTCAAGGGTGTAATTTAAAGTGATAATAGGTCCCTTTCAAATCCCAATTTTACCTTTAATAAAAAATAAGTACCATCAAATGGTGTGTCTCCTTTGTATTATAATTTAGAGATGTTTGAATATTATATTTTACTAGTTTTCCATATACTGTAGGAGCATGTAGGTGACAAATGGTAACTTATAGGGATTAAACCTATAAATAACATATGGATCTAAGATAATGGTGAATTAGTGGCATATATGTATACACAAGTCATGTAGGGTGAATTTAGGTCAAAATGGCATTGTTAATTGTATAATATCATATTTTAGTATCTACACATATATGAATCTTATTCGACATTATCTCACATCTATATGCTTCCCATGGGTATAAACCTCTTTAGTTTCTATTCGTAACTTACATGAACTCTATAGTCTATGATAAACTTGTTGGTGTAGGCCTTTTTCCATTGGGTTTTGGCTACATGGTTGCATTAGCTTGCTTAGGGCTCTAGATGTTATATTAGTTACTTAGAAAGATTAGTACCACATTCACTAGAATGTGTAGTATCTTTCCCTATCCAACCTATATATACACCTCTTTCTCTTTATATTATTCATTTAATATGACATAGAGTATTTCATTTTCTCTTATTCTTTTTTTTAATATTCCTCTATACTTGATTTCATTAATTAGTAGTTTCATTATGATGTGTACTTGCTTGACTCATGAGATCATTCCATCATCTATAATTCATTAATCCAGTGATCTTGGTTGAAACTCTTTTATGGTATCAAAGTTCCAATCCATGTTCATGATTGTCTAGTTAGTTGGTTATTTGATATTGTTTTTTGAAATCCTAAGATTTTTTATTATCATACAGAAATTGTTGAGAAATTTTAGATCTAAAAGTTTTTGGAGAACTGCGCTTTGGATTTATTATTTTTAGCTTGGTAGGGATAGGTGTTGGAAGAAAACATTAATTTTATCCTTCATCTTGGTGCTTTATGGTTTGTTCTTAGTGTCATTTACTATTAATGCTGGGAAATTCTAAAACTTGAGAACAAAGCAAGGGTGTTATAATTTTTATGCTTTTCTTTTCTTTGATCTAGGCATTAAAGATTTGGAGTATTGTTTTTAAGCTAGATATGTGTATCACCTTGAAAGAGGCATTGAAATATATTATAGAGATATATATTGCTATGGCATTTATTTTAGATCTAACCTTTGTGCCTTTGGCATCACACTTTGTGTAGATCTCATTAGATTATTCCAAGGCATTAAGTTTTGACATCTCTACATGATATGAGAAAATCATTTCTAGTAAGTTGGAATCTTAGTTTTCCAAAAAAATCCATTGAAGCTAAAGTGGTGGCATTGTTAATTTGCCTTGCTATTAAGAGGGTTTTCAATCTTTTGTAGCCTAAATTTTGGATAGATCTACCTTGATAATCCTTTAGGAGCCCTTTATGTCTAAAGCAGAGATTTTGGACATATTTATTGTTTACATTTGCATTATCTATATAATTTTTTTAGATCTAAAAGCTTTGAGACAAGGGTAAAACAAACTCCATGCTACTAACCATATCTTGTAATAGTGAGGTCATTAAAATCTTTATCTCTATCAATAAGGAGCTTAGCATACAGGATTGAGAGGTTGTTGATCGACTTCGCTAAGCTTGTTGATTAGACAAGAGCTTTCCTCTATCTTAATATCTTTCAACTTACACTAAAATCCTCTCAAATGTACCATATCAACTCAGTTATACACTATGATAAGTAAGTCTTACCCTATGCACCATCAAGATCAGACTTAAACTCCATTGTTTCTCTTTTTCTTGATGGGTTTTATGGTATTTGACAAAAAGATCATTGTTCTACTTATTGTTTCTTACCTACTAGTTCTTAATTTTGGTCAAACCACTTTGGCACCATTCTATGTAGAGATATACCACCTTCAACGTGATCATTCTTTTCCATAGCCACCTAATAGCTTTCCTTGCTACCACTATTTCCATTGCTTTCCATCTCTACTTAGTTATTGAGTCTTTATGCCATGATATATGGCCTACTAACTACTAGTTCACTCTCCAATAGTGTAATTCATGGTACTTTTAACCCATCCTCCACAATGATAGTTATTTGTTAAATAAAAAATCTTAATTTGTATTATTTAATGTTAATGATTTGTTGATGTTAAATTATAAATTTTTTTAAAAAGAGATATTTGGTGGGGTGGTTAAAGTATAATGGTCTTATGTTTGATTTTGAGTAGAGGTGGGTGATTTTATTTTACAAGTGGGAGACATAAAGACATTGGGTAATTATGAAAAGTGGGTTCAAAGTTTTCAATTGGGGATTTATTTTAGCTTGTGGTAGACATATGGTGGGACAGGTAATTTTTAATGTTTTTAATTTAAAATATATATATATATATATATTAAGGATATTTGTAATTGGTTTTTTAATTTACCTTATATTTTTGCCTAGTGAATATGAATGGTGAGGCCCAAGTTAGAAGGAGGCCAATTCCCCCTCACAAACAAAACCATTGCATTCCTTGTTCAATGCCAATTCCAATGACTAGTTGGAACGCTAGGTAACCCCTTAGCATAAGGCATATTTTAATCATTTACTTAAAAAATTTATTAAAAATGGGTTATTGATGGGAATTTATTTTGTTAATATCTTGTAAATGGTAGATCAAAATTGAGCACCATATTTTTCAAAAGTGTGTATTTTTTAATTTCCCATGCAGCTAGCATATTTACATTATAAAATGTACTACATTATAGAGTGCTAAAATCTGGGGGGGGCTACCTAACTAGTTCACACATTTACTTCTCATATAGATGCATTATTGGTAGAGTTTGACATCTTCCTATTTGGCCTATATGAAGTTTTAATTTGTGCCAATTTAGTGGATATTTCACTAATTGCTCATGTTTATGGATGCATTATTAGCTGAGTCTAATGTCCATTGATCAATATGTGTTTTTTCACTCATACATTAATTTATCTTACTTGTGTGGACCCATTTTGGTTAATTATAACATTCATATGTAGAGTGTGCACTGGTAATCGATCATAAGCACATATTTTTCATTCTTTGAGTGTTATTTGTTATTGTAAACATGGGGGATCACTGTTGATTATCTTGGGGAGATTTTTTTGGGCCTTACATTCTCTCATGCACATATTCAATTTTCATAACTATTACTTATGACCATTTAGTGAATACTTGCATAGATTTCTCTTGTATTCCTAGATGCATTGTCAACAAAACTTGATGTCCATTTGAGCATGCATTGTCACTTGTGCACTGATTTCTCTCATTTGACTAGACTCACTTTTGACATGTTTTGAAGTTCATCTCTAGAGTGTGCACTATTGCTCTAGATGAGGAGAGTTTTTTTGTCTCTAATGGTCCTCTTTCAGAAGGATAATTATGCATTTTGGTGTGCTTATATGAAACACTTATTCACATACAAGAATTGTATTCCATTTCTATATGCATATATTCCTGTACCTACTATTCCTATTCAATTTAATAAGTGGGCCAATACTTGTGACAAGGTTTTTACCACTTTATTACTGTATGTTTCATGTATATTCATTTCCATGTGGAACATATAGAGTGTCCATTCACTATTTAGAACATCCTATAGTCTCTTTTTGTATATCCTATTGAGACCCACATCACTCCTCCTCTACTTCCTATCATCTCTTTAGAGACAATTGTACTCTCACCTCTTTTTTCTATTCCCTATGATGATACATCCATAGTATATATTGTTATTCCTTCTATCGATCCCCCACTATAGGATGAGATTTTGTCTGACCTTAATTGTCTCATTATAAATTATTCATCCATTATTATATAAATTGTTTCTCCTTTAGAGCCTTCATAAACTTGCATTTTAGAAGACTTTATTGATTTTAGTGAGAGTATACATATTGAGATTATTGATGACTCATATATTCTTATAGATATTAATATTGTATATTTGAGTGCTTCATTGATAGACCAATATTTGGTTTTGATGGTTGTTGAGCCATGTTCTCCTATTCCCATGGGCATTCTTTCATTAAATGTTCCATGTTGATCTTCTTCTCTGGTTGTTCTCTCTCCTTCATGATATGCTTCTTCATTAACATCTTATATAGTTAGTCCTATGATATTTGATTAGACTTTGACACATTTGAGCATTAGTAGGGAGACATTTGAGCATTTTTCATAGATCTACATCATAATTCTTACATGTATTCCACTCATGTGGGAATTCAATAGTTTGATAACTCGTGGTTTCTTTCTTTCTAAAGGAAGAGACAACATTTGTTTCAGAGGGACCTAATACAACATTTTCCATGAAACATTATGCATTCACATTCTCTCTCTTTTATCTAGAGGATTCCTTCTTATTTTATAGGATATTGGAGATAATTGCTATGTACTTGGAATGTTGATTATTTTAGCATCATCATTTGGGGGGTATTTTAATATCCTCTTCTTATTCTATCTCTTTCATAGGTAGGACGGGGAGGGGGGTGGGGGGGAGGGATTTTTTCCTTTGATTTTTCTCATTCTCTCTACTTTATGAGAGAATGCTTTGTACATGGGTACCTTATCATGCCTCATTGTTGATACCCATTTTTCTAATCATCACCTACCTAAGCTACACTTATGGGGGGGTGTTGGTGTATGCCTTTTTCCCATTCATTTTAGCTACATAGTTTCATTAAATTGCTTAGGCATTTAGAGGTTATGTTGGTTACTTGGAAAGATTAGTACCAAATTCACTAGAATGTGTGGTATCTTTACCTCTCCAGCCTATATATACACATCTCTCCCTTTGTATTCTTAATTTAACATGATATAGAGTATTTCATTTGCTCTTTTTCTTTTTGAAATATTCATCTATGCTTGATTTCATTTAATAGAAACTTCATTGTGATGTGCACTTGCTCGACTCATGAGATCACTCCATCATCTACAATTCATTGATCTGATGACCCTGGCTACAAATCTTTTAAAATTATTCAATTATCATACTCTAACTTATCCAAATCATTATATTAGTATTTTTGTCTCCTAGAAAAAAAAATCTAACTTAGATGGTACCAAAAGTATGCTATTTTCCAACATGATGGTTTTATCTTGCACTAAGCAAATAATAAATTTCAATTTCAAATCATCAATGTTGTTTGATCAGTATGTTTCTCATTTTATTGGTGTGAAAAATTACCCAAATAATTACATATAAGTATAAAATAGGTCTAAGTTTATTTCCATATACATCACTCATCAAGAAACATATATACACTTCTACACATTTAAATGGAATACCTTATTATTTCTGATTTACTAATTAGTTACAATGATTATGTCCTATCAAATTATAAATCCCTTCAAATATAATTCATTTTTTGTCTTTTTAAAGTATCAAAATATATATTATAAGTTTCATACATTAAAATGACATAACCCCAAAAATCAACTCATAACATTTTGGGATTTTTTAGGTTATGATACTTGGATTCTAACATTCAAACATGTACATGTACCTAATTCCAACAAATTAACAAACTCGTGTACATGATTGACCTCACATTATTATCATATCCATATAATGAATTTCATTAGGTCCCAATGAAATGAGTGGTTAAGTACATTATCCAATTAATATATTTAATAATTAAATGTGTTACATAAATACTCATAAATCATTAGCCACTCCATCCTTTAAGAGGTAATTACTTCCAAATCAAAACTATTTTTTAGTAAAATAACAATATTTTATTTAAGATTAGTGGTACCAAATTAGTAGATATAAAATTAACTTTAGAGTATGATCAAAAGGGATAAGACTTCTTATAATGAATTCCTTTATTCTAAGAAGAAACAATTCCATTACTTAATCTATAGATAACCTTATATATTTTCTCAATAAGTCACATAACTATGATATGCAAGATGCTTGTCTAAATGCTTCCAAAGAGACATATATATAGTGTTTCATTATTATGATCCAATAAAATAATCATGTCATCCCAAGATTTCCATCTTATACTGACTCTCAAGCTAAGACACTTAAACCATAACAATCTAAAACTTGTGGATAAAGAGTTTTTAAATGAACCCATAACTCTTCTTATTTTACATACTTATAATAACCACTTCAAAAAGAACAAAAACAAAGTACCCTATTTATCATCATTTTATAAAATTTCAACCAATTTTTATTCAAACCACTAGGTTAAATTCATTACAAGGTGTCATTAAACCTCATTAATTATAATTAAATATTGCATTTAAATATTATTTAGGAAGTTACTCAATCAATAGACATAGGTCCTTCATTGACAGAAGTAAATTCTACCACCTTCAATAAGTAAATTATAGGTCCTTCATGGAGTGCATTTTCCACTCTTTCCTAGTTACCCATAAATCATTCCACATTCAATATTTTATTTATCATTTTAAACCACCAATCCCTCAATAAAACCTTCATGCAATATGACCCTATGATCATGATTTCCCAATTTAAGGTTGGTCATATTTTCCACTTTAATGAAAATGTTGACCTAAAGAATGAAACCAAGTCTTTAATTATTAAAAATTCAATAATTATAGAATTCATAAAATCAAAACTTCAAACTCTTCTACCATTATCATTCCATGTAATATAACTTCAAACATGGTATATAATGAGAAGTTCTTTAAAATTTATATCAAATAAATGCATGATAAAAATCAAGCTCAAATGAAGATTAACACATGCATGCATCTTGATAACAAAACAAGAAAATCACATTCATTACTTGTTCTTCACCAAAGTATCAAGATAAAAAATAAGAATAAGTTTAATGACATTATAAGATGTAAATAAAATATATATTTCCTCATATTCTCTTACTCTAGAGAAAGGTATGCATCATTTATAACCATACACTTCCCAAAACAATCATGGAATACATTTCATGTATTAGGGTTAATTAAATATCATTATTTCATAATTTCCATAATTAGATAGCCTAAAGAATTATACTATATAAATAAAGAATTTATTAACTAGTTTAATAATAGGGAGTCACCAATTTTAGTATGATGTTTCCAACTTACTGATATAATTTT
The DNA here is from genome assembly GCA_037957365.1 of Torreya grandis. NCBI lineage: Eukaryota > Viridiplantae > Streptophyta > Pinopsida > Cupressales > Taxaceae > Torreya > Torreya grandis. Next base: position 2,131,831 of record JARHVA010003037.1, on the reverse strand, counting down.
ATATGTCTAAGACAAAATAAAAGTAACATAAGGTGTGTAAACATATTACCATAATTACATATTTCTAAATTTACGAATAATCTTCCTTCACACTAGATTAACATATGAATGATAACATATTTATCATATCCATAATGAAATTATATATCCATAAATCAAAGGATCTAAAGGTAGGCTAAAGTCATATCTACCTTCCACAATACATATTATTAGGATTCTTCAACTTCTTCAAAAAATATAACTTCTTATCCATAATTTCCAGCCTGGTTAGTAATAGGGTCCTAACAACTCCTATTAAGTTTAAGAAAGTAAATATAACTAGGAAAATAGGTATAGGCATGTCAATGTAAATCCAACCCACTTCAACATAGCTTACCTAATAAGCATTTACTTATATAGATGACTTCATGTTTATATAAACCAAGAAGATACTAAATCTACGAACCTAGATTATCTCATATAATCATGCAGTAAATATATATATACTAAAAAATTAATGAAATTATATTATTCTTGATGCATAATATTATTTTTCACAATTATAACATATGTTCTAATGAAAATCAAATATAATCATCCTTAAATTAGTCAAGAGTGAACACAAAGTCACATATTCTTGTAAACTTCACTGAAGTCAATTTTGACTAAGTGGTAACCTAATAATGTAAGGATAGGATATCAATATAAATAAACTTTAACATTGAATAAATTAATTGAAATAATTTTCTCATGGTTACATAATTCCACATAGTATAGTCACCAAGCGAAAAATAGTAAATTAAACAATATATGGGATTCTCAAAAAATTATAATTTCAAGAATAATTACAATGTTATAAAGGAGATGAAAATATCCCAAGTGCCTCATAGATCATTGGAACGACCAAAAAACCTTCATGAAACCCTTTGAATATACTATATATAATAACCAATTGGTTATGCACTACTAAAAGCATTATCATGTGAAATTTGAGCCCATCAATATGGTGGTAACCCTACTCACCCCATCCATTAGTCTAAGGTTACATTATTCCACAAAATAGAATCCCAAATATCATAAAATAAAATTAGAGAAATTTTTTAAGAGATAGCATGATTCCACTTGGTTTAGGGTTGGCACACAAGGTCAATTATACATATAATAAGAAACTTAGAACATACAGTCCAACAAGCAAATATTAAAAAAAAATAGTGCCATATCAACACATAAAGACTTTATGGATGTGTTATAATTATTAATTTCATCTATATGTCATCTAGGGGATAGAATAACCAACCAAGGATTCATCCACAATAGATTCTCAAATCAAACACACAATGCCATAACCAAAAACATTTCCCTTCACATATTAATTTAATATTAGATATGTTATAAGGTATATATAATAATAAAAATGGGAAATTTTATATGAGAGTGAGATTTATCCACATAGCCTCTCATTTACCTAGGGTTTCCTAACTAAATAAAAATATTAGTAGTAATTGATTCACACAATAATACAACTGAATAAAAATAATACTTACTTGTAACACCAAACTTATAAAACTTTCCTCCCTTAATTTCCTTCTTCCCTTCTTATTCCATAGTCTCCTCCAACAATAAATCACCATAATATTCCTTATTTGTGTGTTTTTGAAAATTCACAAACTTCTAAATATCATTTCATTATTTCCCATGGCAACCAATAAAATATCAATGCCCTCATAGTATGCATTTCCATAAATAACCTCCAGAACAACCATGGTAACATCCAAAGCATATGTGTGTGAGATAGAAACCTTAGTTTCCACCACCTTCATTTTATATTTTTTTACCAACCTCATGGTTTTTAGGTCAATAAATTAAATTATAATCATCCCATTTATTTTCCTTGTAAATCCATAATAATCATGAAATTATTGTTTTATTTTTCATCCAAAGTCAAATATCTTAGCAAAGGTAAAAAATACCCATAACCTTATCATGGGTCCATCAAAAAAAATTCCACCTAAATACATAACATGAAACATAATACAATTTCAAATGATCATTAAGAAATCCCTATACCCATAACCCCATCATGGGTCCATCAAACATTTTTCCACCTAGATACATACCATGAAACATAAGATAATTTCAAATAATCATTAAGAAATCCTTATAAAATAACATATGATCAATGCATAAATAAATACAAAGGAACTTAATAAATATTATGATATGTCATAGGAAATTACAAGCTTTGTGTTTTTTAGGCTAGCAACTAAATTGGCATAGCACCAATTAAAATAAATAATAAAATCATAATGAGCATAATTGCATAAAATACAATGGTGGCCATTTAATAATTAATTAAATCAATTACACACAACACTAATACTATAAAAAACCATGATGTCATAAAGGGTAATGATGGAAACACAATATCATCTCTTTTTTTAACTTACACTCATTTACTTGTATGACATTGGTTAGATAGTTTGATGTATCTTCCAATCCCAAACCTAGCTCAATTTCTTGATTGTTACTTGTAATCATATAATGACATCAATATTACCAATTTTATCTAATTATAAAAAAATTCAAATAGTAAACATACTATATATCTAACACTTATTAGAAAATTGACAATTAGGAGGAATAAAATATTCAAGTGAATTAAGAACTATTCCTTAAAATTAGTATAATTTAATAATTCAATTTATCATATTAAATTTGAGGGTTTAATTATGAAAAATAATAAATATTAAAAGTATAATAAAACATAGTATTTAAATTACATAATCATAAAGAATAAATATTACTTAGCTTATTATATGATGTGTGGATAGATCTAAGATGTACATGTGTGTAAATAGGGTTTCAAATGTTAAATAACTAATCGTCAGATTCTAAAAAAAATATTTTTGGATACCTATACACTTTAATCAACATATAGACACTTACATCAATGATATTTTTTAAATATCAAGGCAATTATCATGTATGTAATGTTGATCTATCATTATGCAACCACCTAGGTATTTCTAGGTTTCATGTCACTTTTATCTAATGTATTTAAATCTCATGCATAGGCTCTATATAATTTATTATATCTCAAACCCTATCTCTCCACCTTAGGTTAGGTTACCTTGCCAAAAACTTAGTTATTGGGCTCATGGTGTTGAGGTGACCTCAAATTATCCTATGTCAATGAACACTACCTACATAACCAACACTCCAAGCAGGGCCTCAAACTTATGTCACTCACCCCAATGTGTGAAAATGTGTGTGCACAAGGATGTAATACACTATATAAATATTCATGTAGTGATCTACTTCTCAACTTGACAAATATGGTTCATGGTCTATATTTTGAGTGCTTTAGACCCATAACATGATTGACCTATGATTTATATGCAAATATGAATGAATAGGGAAGAATAACTAAGTTTTAAACTTTGAAATTCAGTAGGATATCTAATATTGAGAGCTGATTTTATTGATATTTTGAATTGTATTTATACTATTTATTTTGAAATAATCTACATGGAAGGGTTAATGATATTCTTAGGCTGACCTGTACAAATCAAAATATATGAAATTTTGAGTGTTTTTAGGGTAACAACACTAGCCTTAGAGTAGGGATAATAGCATAAACATTGTTGTTCTACCCTAAACTAAATTATCTAGGATGGAGGAAAGTTGTTGACATTTTTTAACTGATAGTGAAGGATATATATCAGATTTTAGGCATTTTATGGTTATAGGTGATCTATATAATCAAATTAAATAGGTTTGGAAAAATAATTAATTAATTAGACCCTATGAGGTCATGAGTGTGATCCTTTGGGTTGAAAGGAAGTTCAAAATAAATGGTAGATCCTTGATATATATTTTTCAAGTGTACAAGACTAGTATAACATATGAATCTAGATTTAAGCATCTACATATGCCCCACCCCCTTAGTATAGTAAGTCATAAGGATGGAATAATTAGGTTAAATAAAATAAAGTGTACTATGATTTTTATAACACACCCTATATATTCTTTAGCCTACTTGAATTTTTTGTATGTGTATGAACTACAACCAATATCATGTTAAAGGTGAAATCAATGAATAAAATCTAAAATTGAATAATTTGAAAACTAGAAAAGAAAAGAGCAAGGAAGGAGTATGTATGTGTCGATGCAACCATATTTCCCATTGGTAGTTTATCTTGGTAAAGAAGATTCCTATTTGAATAATTGAAGAGAGATTCACAAATAGACATTGGAGATGTAAAAATAGTAATTGGATGGTTATCATGCCCCCAATGTAGTATACAGATTAATTATGCCAAGTTCATTGAGAACACAAAATATCAATCGTATAACTAAGTATAACCAATATCTCATATAATTAATTTATCCATTATTTATTTATTAAAATGGTGTAACCATATCAAACCAAAATAATATAATCATTATATCAATTCCATCAATGGTAAAACATCTTGATCACATCACAATGATCTGACTTATGTAGCAAATAAAAGCTAAAATGATGTATCTTAGTAAGGTTGGTGTATAAAGATGTGTACAATCTAAAAGCGTATCTATAATTTGGTTCATGTACAATTTGAATATGTATCTAGTTGAATTATATATAAAAATATAATGTATAATCTATAACATGTGTAAAATATGTATCATAAATCTAAAAATATGTGTCCTAAATCTATGCCCAATGCATAGAAATCTATCTAAAATATATATCTAAATCATGTAAACTATGTAATTTTTTAATTTTTTTCCCATTTTTCAACTATGCATATGTGGATTCATGTCTTATATGACATGATATCATTTATATACCCCTATTTTGATGTGAGGGAATTGCAAAAGTTATAATAACATTATCTCAAAAGGATAATATAACTATGTTGTATCAATTTGAGTCATGTAGTAAAATAAACATATAGTAGTGTCATGTTGAAGTAGATTGATCAATGAAGCACATAGTATACATACATAATAATCCATAAGATGAATTACATGAATCATGGAAATGTCTATAAAATAATAATATTAAAAAAAAAATAATACACATAAAATTACTCAAATGTCACATAAGGAGGGGTCCAAAGAGACCACAAACAAGGGGCATGTTCGAATATCACAAGTGGAAGACATGTGAAAATTTGTACACACCAAATAAATAATCAATACTTAGGGAACTATGGACAATAATCAAATTAACATGTTCACATGGTCCACAAGCAATAAAAAGAATCAAACAAGAAGTACACTCATTTAATATAATGTAAAATAGATTAAGTAATGAGATATAAGAAACTAGAATAAGCATGTCATACTAATTCCTACATACATGTGTTAGAAAAGTGTCATGTATAATAGCATATAAAATACACTATTTAATATATAAACATGTGTAATTCACCTGATTTAGCCTAATGGTGAAGAACATGTACTCCCAAAAGGGAGGTCATAGGTTCTAATCTTGTAGGGGGTAAGGTATGTGCACCTTCATGAAAAGTGTCCACATGCAATGGAATCACTGACTTGGTATTCAATGTGATAGGGGTCAGAAAGTGGTTTTAAAACCATGTTTAATGTAATGATGAAATTCCACATTCCATGGATATGGATACTATTCACCACTGGTTTGGACATTTTGGTTATAAAAATGTCAGCACCCTAAAAACTAACCAATGAGATGTGTAAGGATTGGTGAATTGGTTTGGTTGTGCCCATCCCTACCCAAGTTTGAATATTATATGGTGTTTATAGGATATATTTGTCCATTTATTTGATGGTTTAAACTTGATCAAAGTGTTAATAGTTTTATATTTCTCTTACGGACTAGGCCCCTAGTTTTTTTGCCCCAAAATTGATTATAGCTCCGATCAAAAGCTAGCACTGAACCAAAAAATATAGAAACATGAGTAGAGGCATTTATAAGGTATAAAATTTTAGTAAGATAATTTAAAATGATCATAAAAATATAACTTGTGTCAATCATGATCATATAGAATTAATATGTGCCCAATATAGAGTATCACATTGGAAGAGGAAAGGTCCAATATCATCATGCTTGAGATATCATGGTTTTTATGTATGTCTATATCACACTCATGAACGTTTGAATCATATGTGTGTATATAAATGATATATTATCTATTAACATAAATTAAAAAACATGTGAAAAATCTATAAAACATGTGAACTATTAAATGTTTCTGGTATTTTTGAATTATTTGAATGTTTTTGGGTTTTCCTGAATATTTGATTTTTGATTTTTTTTAATGTTTTATAAATTGAAAGTGTTATGAGAGTATCCAATATAAGTTACTCTCATAGGTTTATATATACTATGAATGTGGTATAGTAAATTGGTCATGTTTCCAAAGATCATGTATATGTGCCACATCTAAAACTAGAGAATTTATAATACTTTGTGTATGCCTCATAGGACTCTTTAATCCTGAAGTATTGATACAAGGTATAGGGGTTCATATAACCCAATATTTTATGCTCTATAATTTCCTTGGTTTAATAATGGGTCTTGTCACCCATTTTGAAACATGGTATTCTAATTTGGATAAATGGTTATGTTATGGAGGTGTGAATTAGGATATTGAAGAGTCCACTATATATCTCTAATGAAAAGGTCTCTCAAGTATGTGGCACCTAAGAAATGGAATTACCCATTTCTTACCCTTTCATGCATATTTAACCTTATTAGGTTATATAATCAAATGTAGGGTAATGAATGTTTCTTATTAAAAAGGACGTTCATATGAAATTCTAGAAATTAGGACAGAATACCTATGACCTATAAAAGGTATTGTGTGGTGAAGTGTGACAATA
>JARHVA010003037.1:1972500-2117500 GCA_037957365.1 Torreya grandis | reverse complement strand
GTGCAAATTCCAACACCACAAGCATCAACCCAATTTCAAAATTTTCCATCAAGATCCAAAATAACATGAATAAAATCAAAATTTAATATCTCTTTCAATTTTTGGAAGGCTTACTCACATGATGATTCCAAACAAACTGCTTACCCTTTTTCTAAAATGAATTGATGGGGATATTACTTCTTGAGAAGTCTTCCATAAACCTTGAATATTATCTAGGTAAAACCATAAATCTTCACACTTCATACACATTATTATGAGTGGGACACTACTTAATTAATTTAATTTTAGTAGGTTATACATAAAAAAAATACTTAGAGATAATGTGCCCCTAGTAATGAATATTTCCTTAGTAAAATGAACACTTAGAAAACTTAACAAACATTTTATTATGTCTTATTATTTGCAAGACCAAGCACATGTGTTTTCATGATATATTTAATTTTTTGTTTAAACCAAAATATCATCTAAAAAATACTAGCATAAAATGATATAATAAATCTCTAGATACACCATTTATCAAGTTCATAAAATTAACAAAGTCATTTATCAACCCAAAAGTAATTATAGTAAATTCATTAGTGGCCATTCCCTAATCTAAAATTTTTATTATGCACATATTCGTAATTGATGTATATTTGGTGATACCCTAACTAAATAATTATTTTATAAGATATAGTAACATCCTTCATTTAATCAATGATATCATCAATTATAGGAATAGGATATTTGTTATTAACAATGACTTTATTCAATGTTATATATTTAATACAAATTATTAAGGTGCCATATTTATTCTTGACTAAGACAACTAGGGATCCCCATGGTGATACACTTGGGCCTAATCAACCATTTTTACATTATATCTTGTAGGTGAAATTTGATCTCATGAGAAATTGACACACTCATCTGATAAGGGGATTTAGATTCAAGTGTAAATCCTCATATAATATCAATAGAAAAATAAAACTACCTTCAAGGGGGAAAACCTGGAAGATCTTCAAGGAACACATCCTTGTATTATCTCAATACCATTTATTCTTTCAGAATAAGTTCTTTCTTATAAAGTTCATTTATGTTTCTAGTATAAGATTTTAACCCTATTCTTGTTTCTCTTTTCAACTACATGTTTGAAATTATTTTTTGAGTTACATGCCTCAATATACCCTATATTTTAACATGGTTTCCAACATCATCAAGACATTCCACCCTCTTACTAAAATAGACAATCTTATATTGATTTTTTCTTAGTTATTCCATGCACAAAATTGGGTCATAGGACCATAATGGTGCTAAAAAGAATACTTGAGTCTTAAAGACTCTCAAGTCTAGTTTATTTTGCTCTATGCATTCTAAAACAATCATTATTTTCTCTTTTCCAAACATGATCTCCCATCATTATATTTATCTATAGGATTTAATTTTAAACTCATAAATAATATAAGGTGAAATGAAAATATCATTTACACTAGAATTAATTAAAATATCCAAGAAAAAACTATAAATTTTACCTTTAGTCTCTATTTGGGTAGATTGCAGGTCTACATTTCTATTATCAATAGATGTATTTACATTGTGATTGGTTGTTTGATTTTCATATAGCTAGGGACAATATTTTTGGTAATTATTGTTACCATATTCACAACATTTAAAATTAATTTGTTTTTAGGGGTAGTGGTAGTGTGTCATCTCTAATGGTTGGGACATGGAAGTTGTCTTATTGTTGATTAGAATTCCCATTGTTTTTCCATACAAAAATTTGTGGCTTGGGAACCTCTATTTTTACTATATAACCTTATATTATTTATGTTTTTTCTCACAAAAATATTATTATGGTCACATTTATTGAAATTATTTCTACAATAAGGATGGATTTTTAAGCTTAGGCTCCAACCTATTATTTCAGTATTCTTGTCTTTCATTTATGTGAGACTTATCATTTCCTTCTACACTAATTAAATACTAAATTAAAACATACAAATTATGATGGTTTTTCAAGTTTGCATCATGAATGATAACTTCATGCAAGAATATATTGTATTTAGCTACCTTGGTCTCATTTTCATGCATGTAATTTAAATAATTCAAGATGTTGAGAAACTTGTTCTCATATTCCAATATAGCCATGATTCCTTACTTTAGTAGCAAGAAATTTGTAATTTTTTTCTCCTTTTACTTCCCATTTAGGTACCTTTTTTATAAATTATCTTTAAAAGGTATCCCAAGTGAGGTTCATTGGGTCATACCCATTAAGGGAACATGGGTAGTTTCATAAAACTTCAGCATCACCCACTAATTATTAGGCTATTATATAGACCTTGATATTAAATCCCATGTTAGGTAGGATGAAATATTTTTGTAGATTCACCAAATATGTATCAATGACATATCCTTATTGCCCACTAAAATAGGTAGGAGGTGGGACTTTATATTATCCTTTAAATGGGATCCACAACATCATGATTTTAAAGGTTTTTGCCCCTTTTCTCATCCCATTTTACCTCCTCATGCTCACCCCCTTCCTAAAAGTTTTTCACATTGCCTAACCATTGGTAGTTTGATTCAAAAAATAATTAGATTTTGTGAAGCACACCCATAATTTCATTTAGGATAAAATCACACCCATAAATTTTATAATCATGATCTATTTTGGTATCACCACCAACATTGTTGTTATTACTATCATTATTTTCTAAATTCTCATTTCCATCATGGTTATTTCCATTATTTCCACCAATGTCATGGTTTCCCACATTTTCAATGGCATAATTATTGATAACATTATTTACAACATTTTTATTTCATGTATTACTATCAGCATCATAGTTATAGGCACTAGAACCATTATTTCCTCATGTCCTCACCATATTGACAAAACCAATAAATGTTTAGATAATTGTTTCCCAAATATTCCTAGACTAGAACTAAGATTTGATACCACTATCATAACCCAAAAATTCAACCCAAAATAATATTAATTTATGGGCTTATGGTACATGGATTCCAACATTCAACCATGTACATGTATACCCAATTCTAAAAACTTAGTGAACTCATGTACATGATTGAATTTTCCTTATTATCACATCCATAAATTAGAGTTCATTGGATCCCATTGAGTTGAGTAATTAAGCACATTCTCCCATGAATATATTTTAAAATTAAATGCCTTACATAAAGATTCATTAAGCACTAGCCACTTCATCCTTTAGGATTACTTTACTTTCAAAACAAAATTGAGTTTCAACAAAATAATAATTTTAAATTTAAGAGGAGTGGTACTAAATAAATAAATATATAATTAGCTATAGAGTATGGTAATAATGGTTAAGACTTATTAGAGTGACCTTCATTTGATTTTATAAATAAATATTTCCATTAATTAATTTATTCAAAACCTTAGATATTTTAACAACAAGTCACATAATTATGATAAGGAATATGTTTGTGCTAAATGCTTCCAAAAATACTTGTAGATGTAAGATTTCATTATTGTAATCCATAAAATAATCATATTGTACCAAGTTTTTAAAATTACAATAAGTCTCAAATTAAGCCACTTAAACCTTAAAATTATGTAACCTATAGATAAAGAGTTTTAAAATGAACCCACAAACTTGTGTATTTTACATACTTTTAGTAAACCTTTCACAAGGAATAGAGGTAGATTACCCTATTTAACATCATGTGACAAAAGGTCAACTAATTAATAGTAATCCCACTAGATTAAAATCCTTATAATATATCATTAAACCTTATTAATTATAAATAAATATTATATTTAAATATTATTCAATAAGTTACACAATTAGTAAACATAGGACCTAAATTTTGATGCATAAATTATACCACCCATAGTAATGATCATAATGAAAGTCATTGACACATAGTATATTTTACACTCTTTTATAGATAAATACAAATCATTCTAAATTATATATTAAAATTAGACCTTTATACCACCAAACCTTTATTATATCCTTCCCACAATTTGACAATATGGTCATGATTGTCTAGTTTGAGTTTGGCAGTGTTTTCCACTTCAATGGAAGTGTTTACTTAAAGCATGAAACCAATTTTACCATAATTCAAAGTTAAATATTGAGATAATTCATGCCTTTAAACCTTCATACTCTACTACCACTATTACACATAATATTTTTTTTAAATTTCAAATATAGTACATGATAAAATGATTAAGATAGACTTACATTGTATTATAAGGAAACATGGTACAAAATCAACAGTGCTTTTAAAATGATATCAAATAAATGTCTGATATAAATAAATCTTAGATAAATATTAACACCTACATGTTTATTTCTAACCAAATATGAAAACATTCTTTAATTGATTTTATCCAAAGTAGAAATATCAAAAAGAAGAATAAGTCTAATGACTTTAGAAGATGCAAATAACAAATATATTGCCTCATAGTTTCCTAAGCTAGAGAAAAGTACACATAATTCATAACCATCAACTAACCAATCTATTCATGGACTGAATACCATGCATTAGGATTAGTTACAGATCATTTATTCATAATTTCCATAATCAACTAGCCTGGATAATATATTTTATAAAAGGAAGAATTGAATAACCAAAACAAACTAAATCTCATTAGGGTTTCCTAACAAGGAGTCACCCTTATTTCATATTATGAATCCAACTTACTAATATAATTTTAAAATTCTTGGACCATATCAAAGTAACATAATAAGTGTCAACATATTACCATAATTCTGTGTTTCAAAATCCTCCATAGCAACATATTAATATATGAATGACTACATAATTCTTGTATCCATAAAGAAATGCTAAAGTAATAGATAAAAGGATATTAAAGGTAGGATAAAACTATATAAATATTCAACATCACAAAATAATAGGATTCATCAACTTCTTCAAACAATATAACTTCTTATTCATAATTTCCAACCTAGTTAGTTATAGGGTCCTCATATTTCCTACTAAGTTTAAGAAAGTAAATATTGTTATGAAAATAGGTACAGGTTTTCCAATGTAAATACAAACCAATTAAACATAGCTTACCCAATTATAATTTACCCATACAAATGAATACATCTTTATATAAACCAAGAAAATACCAAATCTACCAACCCAAATTATCTCATACAGTCATGTGGTAAACATATATATATATATATATATATATATATATATATATATATATATATATATATATATATATATAAACTAAATGAAATTATATGATTCTTGACACATCAAAGTTTAATTATTCAAAACATGTGTCATAATTTAAATAAAGGCAAAATTTATTTAACTTGGTTATGAGTTAAAATAGAGTCACCTACTCTTTCAATACTTCCTTGAAGTCAAATTTGACTAAGTTGTAACTTATAAATTAAATAGTGGGATGCCAATAACAAGAAAATTTATCAATAACTAATTTAATTTAAATAAATTATTCATAGTTATGTTTTTCCATATAATACAATCAACCAAGTGACCTAAAATACATTAAATAGTATAAAGGATTCCCATTGCATTACAATATCAAGAATAATTATAATGCTAGAGATGAGATGAAAATATAACAAGTGTCTCATGGATCATTATAACTACCAAAAAATCACCATGAAATAATTTCAATAACATATATAAAATCATGTAACTAGTTATGCACTCCTAAAATCAATGCTTGTTTATGAACACCAAAAAAAATGTGAAAGTTGAGCCCAACCATATGCTGGAAACTTACCCACCGCATCCATCAGTTTGGGCTAGAAAGAGTCCAATAAATTAAATACCAAAGTCATAAAAGAGATATCATGATCCCACTCAGTTTAAGTTTGGTATATAGGATTAACTAGATAAATAGCAAGAAACTAATAACACACAGTCCAACAAAAAGAGACACACAACATACAATGCCTTCTCAACACAAAAAACATTCTTTTTTTGTTATTATTATTCATTTCACCAATACTCCATCTAATATCAATATTAACCAACCAACACTTCACCCACAAGAGCTTATTTAAGTAAACACACAATTCCATAATCGAAAACATTTCCATTCATATCTAAGTACAATAGTAGCTATGGTATGAGGTATATATAATAAGTATAATTAGAGATTGTTGGATATAGAGATTTCCTCATAACTGTCTCATTTATCTGGTTATTTATTTTTGAAATAACTCAATAATAGTAGATAACGCAATCAATAATAGATATTAAGTAAAAGGATACTTACTTCTAACACCTAACTTCTAAAAATTTCCACTCTTCACTACCTTATTATATTAATATTTCATATTCTCATCTAAACCCTTCTTTGTTTATTTGGGAACAATATTAAATTTACAAATTTCCTTTCACCAAATTCCATAGCCACCAACAAAACATTAATTCCTATGTAATATATATTTCCAAAAATAGATTCCATAATAACCATGGTAGTAACCAAAGTACAAGTGTGAGAGAGAGGACCCCCATTCTCCAAAGTCAAATATCTTGTCTTTGTTTCATGGATTATAGTTCAATGAATGAAATGATAACCATCCCATCTATTCTTCATGCAAATACCTAAATATCACAAATTTATTATTTTATCCACATCCAAAGTCAAATACCTTAGCCAAGGTAAAATATTCTCATGATCCCATTATGGGTCCATCAAAACTTTTCCACCAAGATACATACTATTTAATCTAAGACTATTCCAAATAATCATCAATATATCCTTAATAAATCTCATGACTTGTTATATCCAATTGACAACTTGTGTTTCTTAGGATAGTAATTAAATTGGTATGACACTAATTATAATCAATCATAAAAGCATATAAAGCAAAATTGTCTATAATCCAATGATGAATGGTGAAGAATTAATTACATTATTTACACATAAAATAGGGTCAATAAAAAAAAAGACATCAAAGAAGGGAATGGTGAATATAAAATTTGATCTCTCTTTTTACCCTACACTCATTTACCTATATGGCATTTCTTTTATAGTTCGATGGATCTTTGAGTCCCAAACTAGCATAGTTTATCGATTATTACTTGAAATTATAGAATGAAATTTATAGTACTAGTTATATATAATAATAATAATAATAATAATAATAATAATAATAATAATAATAATAATAATAATAATAATAATAATAATAATAATAATAATAATAATAATAATAATAATAATAAAATAATGTACTATAACAAATTAAAGTATGAACTAAAATTCTGAAATATAAATCTCATTGGGTAAATACATTTGTGAACATATGCCAAGTCCTCATAGACAATAAAATTTCTTATTACAATAGTGATATAGGTAAATTATTTGATGTTTTTCCAAGAAATATATGACATGAATGCGAAATATTTCACACATACACTTAATTAGAAGAATTACATATAGTTTTAATTTAATCTTTAGAGTTTTAGAATGTATTCAATGTTTATCCATTCAATGGGAGGTGGTTGGGGTGAGATGAACCCACCTTATTTCCCATTATTTATGCATAAACCTAGTGTCAAAGGTGCATCTAAGGTTATTAAAGACACTAAAATTAACATTTATTTCTAAAATAATGTAATTGTGACCATCCCTTATGCACACTTAAGTAATGATCAATTCCATAGTTTTCAAAATGTTATTCCTCTAATTATATAAAAATGACCCTCTAATCTTAATGAAATATTGATACTAAATGTTATTATTCCTCATTATAAGTATCCTAGACTCATTACTTGATATATTCATACTTATGTTATAATTATCTCTATTCCTTAGACGAAACCACTCCTTCAAGCTAATCTCATAGGTCATTCATGTCTAAACCCACTAGTTTCATATGTTGTTGCCTGCACAACATGCCCCATTTTCAACCTAAAAATAGGGACCCTCATTTTTATTAACTTATATAAATGTTTCCAAATCTATTCTAAGGGATATTTCATGTTTGAGGATTTTCTTAGGAGTGGGTATTTTGCATCTTCATGAATGGCTAAATTTGGAGTTAAGACCATTTCAATTATAAACCTATGCTAATGAATCAATTTATATGTGCTAGGTCTTGTTTTATTTTTATCATTTAAGTGTAACATATACCTTTATCATTTTTGATGCATAATCTACCCTTATTTTTATTGATCTTAGCTTGTCTGAGCTCATATCTATTGAGCTTGAGTTCCTCAAATCCTGAGCTACCCAAATCAGGTTTTGTTGGAAGAACAAGCCAATTGAGTCAAATATACCACATATTTCAATCCAATTTCAATGTCATAGATATTTTTCTTTATTTTTATCTGATTCTTAAGTATTTTGGCTCCCCAAGACCTTTCCACATGTCATTATCGATTCATTTCTAGGTTATAAGATAGTCTATAAAATTGCTAAGTCCAAATTCTTTTTAAAAAAATTCTAAGAATTTTTAATACTTGGGCCCCAAGAAAGTGCCACATGGAATTATATTTATAACCTAGACTAACTAAGAATTGAACTAAGTCAAAAAGGTTAATAGTTATAAATCTTTGAGACCTCAAAAAGTTACCACATGGTGACTTCTTAAGATCTTGGGACCTCAAGGACTCAGAAGAGTTAGGTAATGGGATAATAGTTTTGTGATTATAAGGCCCCAAGAAGCCACCATGTGGAGACTTCCATGGAAAATAGATACACAAAGACCAAATAAATTAAATAATTTATCTCAAAGGCCTAACTTTCCATGGTGTCACCATGTGGCATCACTCTATTCCCCAAACTTAAGGCCCAACTAAATAAGTGAATATTATGTGGCACCCCAATGACATTAGCCTTCCATTGAGCTTAAATTATGTACGTGTCTACCCATCACCAAGATGTAAACCCTAAGCCTCTAGACAAATGAGAGCACTTCAAGTGGCACTTGATAGACTTAAAATTTATAATCATCTTAAATGTAAAAAAGCTCAAAAATAAAAGGAGGATGTTTGTCAATCAAATATTCAATTTATATTGAATAATTAGACTTCAAAAAGAAATTATCCCAGCTTAAATCACTTAGGCTAAATTAATAATATATATAATACTTATATAAATGCATGTGTTTTAATCAAGAGTAGAACTAAATGTGAATTTTTATAGTTTGATTATAAAATCTATCATTTTTTTCTCATATTCACTCAAAATTGGATGTGTCTTATCTTTTCATGTTCCAGTCATTTTAATGTTTTTATCTTATCTTTTCTTCAATGTTTTTATGCTTAATACTATCATTTTATCTTGTAAGGATCATATTTTGATCCCAACCATTGATTTGGATTCATGTCTTCATCAGGGTGTTCAAAGCATTAGCCAAAAATGTAAAGTTATGATCCCAATGAGCCATGTAGATAGGCCTAATCATAAAAAGAGGCCTGAGAACCAAAATTGATGACTCATCTAGCCATCAAGACTATCAAAGTCCTAAGATGATTATATGGAAATTTTTATAACTAATGTCAAAGTGCAGTTGATATCCCACCAACTAAAATTCCCTAAAATGAAATTTTTTTGGATATTAAATAAGTGAATTGATCTAAGAGACCCTAAAATCAATATGTGGATGTCCCATTCATTTAATCAGCCTCTCAAATTAAATGCAAAAGTCTATGTATGGCATGCTAGAACAATAATCTCAAGGAGATCCCAATGATAATTACCAATAATATTTGAATCTTATCTCTATTATCCCCTAAAAATTGAGTGAAAATTAGTTAGTATGGTGTGAGTCATCATATGGCATGTACAAGATAGAAGGCCAAGGAGAGATAATGAGCATAGAAGATAAATTTCATCCTTTAAGAGGCATGGTCTCTAGGAATTACAAATCATGATCAAGATGATGGATCTATCAGTGAATAAAAGTCATCTAACCATCTTATCTAATTAACAATGAACATTTATAACTAGGCAATTAGTGTGTTGAGATAGAAATTCAAAGGAAAGGCTTCCCCCCATCGTCTATATATATATATATATATATATATATATATATATTGAGAGCCTTTATCTCATATATTATTTTTTTAGGATTAGTAGATTCTATGTTTGGTTAGATTTTTGTGAATCATAATAGATACATATAGAGCAAGACATATGTTCATGCTTTCTTATGATAATCTCTCTTTTTATCTATTTTATTCTTGTTATTATAGAGTTTTTCTCTATCATTTGAATGAATTTAATCATCTAGTACTATCAATCAAAATTTATATATTGATATTTGAAAGGTTGTTAAGTATTCAAATCCATTTCCTATATATGCTTATGGTGATCATGGTCTTTTTCTCTTATATATAGCTTTCTAGATTCTCACTCTATCCTTTAGTTGAAATCATGCTAAGTCTAGCTCAACTAAGGCTTGGTTTTAAGTGGGAGTGCTCATTCAGTCATCATAGGAATATCTCCAGTATTAGCAAAAAATTTATCTCCTTATCCCTTCTCTTTTTTATTTTATTTATGATGATGAGTTAATCTATGTTGAAAGCAATCTACAATTAAATGTTTATCTTGATTAATTTTTCATGGTTTTGTTTTTCATTGTTAAGCAATATTGAATAAATAAATTTGATGAACTATTTGTAAATAAATTATTTACTTGTTGCACTCATCTTTAAGAAGCTATAATTCCCATTTTAAGGATAGGTCCTGAGAATATTGATTAGGAAACTTCCAACCTCTTCCTAATTTTATATGTTAGAGTTGACATAGAAATTTATTTTATTAAAAATACACTTGGATGAAATGGTTACACATAAAACTACTAAGTGAAGGTCATAATACCAAGACCTATTACATTTAGACCTTGGGGAAGCATTTTATCCATGTGAACTTTTTCTTTTCAGGAGAGGCAAGTTCTTCACAAAATCCTACCTAATTGTTGGTATGTCATGCTGAGTATTTTTACCACAAGTCAAAATAGGTCAATCCCCATTTTGTACCCAACACCCCCCCCCCATTTTACATAAGAAATGATATTTTGTATGTTTATGCAAAGTTTGGGAAATCTAAGACATTTCAATTTATTGGTAGGACTATATTGGCATTGTGTTTATTGTGTTTATGAGACTAACTTGTGTATTGTAGATAAATTATTTGGGTTCATAGTCTTTAGGTTAATTCTTTTAACCTTTATTTAAAATTATCTTTTGAATGTTATCTTTCAAGAAATTTTTAGTCCTATTCTCTTTTGGGTTTATTATTTTGGGAAGCCTTATTTTTTCAAGGAAATTTTTGAAAGATTTTTATCCAAAATATTTCTCCTAAAATAATTTGGCCTATAAAATTTTGTCCTTAAGGAATTCTAGACCATATGCACTTTCAGAAAAATAAATTCCCTGAGGGATTATCCCTTTTGAACATACCCTTTAGCATTTTGTAATTTCCCTTTGAGACCTTTAAAATTCCCTTTTTTCCTTGACAACCTACACTTTAGCCTTTACAAAGTAGACCCTTCACGAAAACCTTTTACCTAAAGTAGACTCTTCAATTTATTTCCACCTACCCTTCAAAACCCTTCTAATTATCCATTCAGCCTTTTTGAATTGACCATTTAACCCCTTTTTGACCATTTATTTTAGGGCACATACCCTTTAAGTTTTTTGTTACATACCCTTTAAAACTTTTTTTTAACCCTTTTCCCTACAGGACTTATCCTTCAATATATTTCTTTTGACATTTTTTTCCCTACAAAAGTGCCCTTTGGTATTTTTGAATGAACCTTCATGCCATGGACATGCCCTTCAAGATTTGTACCCTACACCTTCTCCCTAGACCATTTCCTTTAGAATTTTTATTTTAGACATTTTGTCTGATATAAAAACCTTGAAGCAATTCCTCTAAAAGGTACTTACCCCTTAGACATCTTAAACTAAACCTTTGAGTTAAAGGCACATACCCTTTGGGTTTTGAAGGTTACCCTTTGTGACCTTTAAAGTGACCCTCAATTGTACTAAATTACCCTTCAAATATCAAAGGTTCCCTTTAGCCCTCCAAAGCTACCCTTTAGGACCTTTGAAGTGACCCATAGATGTATGAAGTTACCCTTTAGGAATTTCAGAAGTGCCCTTCAGCATTAGCAAAGTAGACCCTTTAGGACTTTTGTCATAGACAAAATACCCTATGAAGTGGACCCTTCAAACCAAAATTACCCTTTCAAGGGTTTTAAAATACCTTTTATCCATGAATTATCCCTTCAAAATAATTGTTTCAAGACTTCTACCCAATGAAAAGGCTCTGGAATAATTACTATGAACATTTCATCCAAAACAATGCCCTCGAGGGAATTATCCATGAACATTGACCTGAAATCACTTTTCTAACATTATACTCCTAAGTTCCTTATTATGAAAAACATTATTAAAATTTTGCCATACTTAGCCAAACAAATATAAAAAAATTATTATTTGATAAAATACTAAGGTCCCTCCGTCAACCCAAGCTAACAAATTTGAAATAAGAGCATTTGAATGTTACATATTTATATCACATGAGCTAGTATTTAATGTAAGATCTTATACAGAAAATACATAGCCATTAAATCCATCATTTGAATCTAATTTAACTTGTAATTAGAGAATCTTCATTTATAATAGTGACTGAGATCCTTAGTTCATATCTTGAGAATTTTGTGAGACAACTAAGCAAAGAGCTGGAGTGATTACATAGATGTAACATATTAAAGGAAATTGTAGTAGTCTATAATATGCAACTATGTCTTTGACATCCAAGATGTTATGAGGAAAAAATCCCCCCCATATTCATTCTTAATTAAGTATTCTACAGAGTTTAAGGACATTGTCTTTGATGCAAACATATCTTAAGATAAGTATCATAACTATTCACACCAATAGGATGTTATTGATTTAATAGACATTTTTTCATTAGATGATGAAATGATAATAGTAGAAAGGCTATTTGTTTAGGAACTTCTAGGCTAAAAATTCTAATTATTTCATTTTTCTATGACCAAATGAGAATTTATGCCATGCATAGACCTTCTTAAGTATTTGTTCTTTTCCAACAAAATATCATGGGACATTTATCTATTATATTATTCTGATGATATAGTGGTCACATGCATATATGGAAATTATTATCAAATTTATATATCTCTTCTCATACCAAATTTCTACTATGATAAACACACTTAGGTGAAATTCAAACTAGAAACCTCAATCCCAAAGGTAATCTCCTCATGGCTACTCCTAGACTAGTCTATCACTTGGTAAGGGATGAAGCTAAAGGGAATGATTCTAATTGACAAATTTAGGATAGGAATCTAAATAGGTATGGATTTTCTTGATAGATTATATAATACGCCTGACATCTATTTTATAAATTTAGACTAGGTACCATTACTCTATATAATGTTGTCGCATGATGTAACTTATGCCCTAGGAGAAGTAATTAGTTTGAGATTGAGAGAGAAAATTCTACATAAAGATAAATGTCCCACCCCCATGATAAATTTTTATATGATGTCATATTTGGTATATGTAGTCATGGGAATGTGATATAAGGACTTGGGAAATTTATGGGCTTTGACCATAGATTGTATAAAAATTAGAATCTGTGATCATTACCAGTTCATGCATGTATATGCTTAACAAAATCATATGGTCAGGATATGTGAGTAAATTTACCCATAGGTATGGCAATCCATTCATGGCTCTCCTATGCCTTCATATGGATAAAACATCCTAAACAATTTGAGAAGAAAAGGAGACTATTTCCTATACCCAGACTTTATATTCATCATGGTATAGATAAATAAGGTTGAGCCCCTATGTCTCCCATAGTATGTCCCTGATAAGTTGATGGAACAATAGATTTCTTTCTAGTTATGGAATAACATTGAGGAGGATTTGGCCAAAAAAAAAGGGATTATACTTTGGAAGCTTAATTTCAATTGGAAGAATGACATATACTATGAGAAATGTCTTGGAGATGTAAGAGTAAATTGAAATCATTATGGATTCCCCACAATGGCATGTAAATATTGGAATTCCCATGGGTGAATCTAGCAACATATTTATGGGTTTAACATTCTTTACATCCACCAACCTTATTTTTATGATTTTATTTTTATGAATGCTAAATCAAATGAAGAAGTGCTAAAACAAGCATAGATTATTAGACTACAAGAGGATCATTTGAGGATGATTCAAACCAAACCTAGTATCTCCACTAGGGATTTGGAGAGCTAAA
This sequence comes from Torreya grandis, assembly GCA_037957365.1. Lineage (NCBI taxonomy): Eukaryota > Viridiplantae > Streptophyta > Pinopsida > Cupressales > Taxaceae > Torreya > Torreya grandis. Next base: position 2,103,276 of record JARHVA010003037.1, on the reverse strand, counting down.
GAGCTCTCTTTAAATTATGACAACATTCAAATTTTTGGAGAGGAAAATCTGGAGAACAAGAAGCTTCCTCATCCCAAGGACTTCCATTAAAATTGAAACTAAAATAAGTAAAGAGAGAACTTGGGCTCCCTGAGCCTAATACATAGATAGGAAGAGAAAGAGGAGATCCTATCATCTTAGAATCTAATGAGGAGGAAGATAAGATGCAAGAAATGGCTATTACCATCACTATTCAAGTTCCTACTATTTCATGTATTGGTGTAGCTAATTCTTAAGTAGGAACATCTACCTCCTAAGGCTCTCCCATTTAAGGAAATACCCCTTTGGTCTATTCTAGGAAGCCTAGAACTCCCATAGGTATCCCTACAACGCATGCATACAAGGCTTGCCTCCAAGTTCACAACCATCAAAATAAGATGAAGTGGTAATCACAAACATAACAGATGATTCAAATGAAGAGGCTAAGTTGAATACAACCAAGGCTATGATTCTTCAAGTTGACCCTATTGATCTCCATCTTCAAGGTACATAGACATTTTCTAGTTTTCCTTTAAGTTCAAATTTTATTATTGATTAGATACCCATCTCATTTGTGGAAGTCCCCATTCCCTCTTCTACATCCACCTACTTTTTTCCTTCCACCTCTATGTTCATTCTTTTAAATTTCACAACCACCATTGATCCCTTCATTATCACCACCACACCATTTCCCATGGATATTATCTCTATACCTATTATTACTTATACTATGAGAGTTAAAAAAAATAAGAAGGGAACCAAGAAAGTACAGACTACTCTAGTCACCCCCCAACTTCATGTTTAATATATGTAGATCTCCCTTCCACTACCCACTTCCACTTATACAAAAGAAACCATAGTAACTAGCACAAGGGAAGAAATTCCAAGCCTCACATATTTGAGTATACCCACTCCCTCAATTTGGAGGAGTGGATTGGTAAAAAATAATATGGCCTTCCTTACCTGATGTCTTGACAAAGGCCATTAATAAATAGAACAAAGATAAAGAGGAGGCTAAGAAATAAATTATTGTTACAATGACTAAAACACCCTTAAACATTATACCTTGGGCCATGGATTTGAGGAGTCAAATTTTGAGATATAAGGTCACTGAGCTCCCCTTTATGTCCACTTTGTTTTGCCCCAAACTGGTACAATACAAAGAGTAAAGAAGAAAAAACTTAAAGATGACTAGGGTACAGGCATCATCCTTGAAGAAAAACAACTATTGTTCTCCCTCACTAAGAGGTATAAGAGACAACTAGGGTAGTCTATGTATGAAGAGAATCATTTATACCTATATTAATCACATAAATATATAGTGTTGGCCATGCATGAAGGCAAAAATTTAGGTTGGTAGGAGATATAAGATGAGGTATAATAATTATGTGCATAGATTGAGCAGCTCAGAGAATAATCTAACATGGTGCATATTATTGAAAGTATTAAAGTTGAGGTTTAGGAGGCCACATCCAAATGTTACAATTAATTAAATTTCATGGAATTTATGAAGGATGATATGTAACCTCATGTAAACCAAACAAATAAAATCTATAGCTCTTTGGTTCAAGATAGTGTTAAGCTTAAAATGCTAGTTATCTACATAAGCAACTCATTATACAACCATATTTAATTAATGACCACATTCAAGGCATGTAATAACCTAAATCTAGTTATAATTAGGCATGATGAGGTAAAAGAGTGGTTAAAATTGAATTTTGACTTTAATTCTAGAGTACTAGGCACATGAGGCTCAACTCTTCCAAATTTTGAATGAGATAGAATTGTCTAAGGCAAGAGATTCTATGGGCAAATTGATTATTAGAATCAATTTTGATAAAAATATCTAATAAGCCACTAATAACTTCAAATAGAGCCTACAATGATTGGTAGTGGAAAGAATATAATCATATTTAAGCAAATTTAGGGGGAAGGTGACTAAAGTTGAGATTGTTGGGAGTAAGTTACAACTAAATAAATATGAACATGCAAGACTCCTCAAGAAAACCAAGCAACTCCACCAACATTCATTACTTAACTTAAACATCATTTTATAATAGTATGAGGGAGAACACAAAGTCTATTAGGATAATAAAGTAAAAAATAAGCAGACTTCTGGCAGTGTTGGTATATCTTTAGCTTCTACTTTGACTTCCACTCCTACTAAAGCCCATGTACCACTTCAGATAACACAGCCTTAGCCTCATGCATGTACAACTCCTATAGTGGCATGTATATTTATATTCTCCTTGTAAATTATACAAATAACTATAAAATTGACTTTGTATTTTATTTTACATGCACACATTGTATACTATTGTAAAGTCAATTTGTCTATTTATAGCTTTTTAAGATTTTCTTAGATGATTTCAAACCATAATTAGAACTACACTTTCTAACTGCCATGTGTAATAATCATGCATAGAATTAGAGGATGAGGCAACCCATTCCCTAAGATATATAAATACAATTTTACCCCCTAACTTTTTTTTTTTTTTTAAATTATGAAATATAGAGCAGCAAGCCATTTTAGTCATCAAGCAAAGTGTTTTGAGTATTGTTTTTCCAATGTTGTGTTATTAGTTGTTATTTATATGGTTGTTTGCTTCAATAATATTTAGTGTGCTAAAGCTAAAAATAAATTCTTTATTTATTTAATTAATATGATAATCCTAAACGTGTAATAACTATTGAAGATTGGTGAATGTATTGATTGAAATAGTCAAATTAGATTGAATCATATTTCTATATGTGTACTAGTGTTTTCTTAGTGTAGTATTTTGAGTGTGTGTTATAGCTACCTTAGATAATTCATTAGCCCAAGCCATAATATCTTGATTTAAGGGTGTGCAACAACTATCCTAATAAGGATCAACTTTTGTCTAAGATTGGTAAACTTCTTACATCTTTTTTTCCTTAGATTCCTTAGCCATGTCTATTTGCATGTGTGTAATTACTGCTTGTAATAGGTATTGGTTTTATGAAAATATAGGTCTATTTATAAACCAACCAGTGAAGTAATTTATAAGACCCATAGGGATTTATTTTCTTCCCTACCATGCCTTCTTTTTGTGTTATGTTATAAATAACTACCCACCTTAGATTAAAAACTAGTCATTTATCCAACCCACATAGAAACTCAATCTATTAGAAAGCCATACCTCCATCCAAAAACCCTGTTAAGAACCTACATACCTACCAACTATTCCATCAATAGTTTTTCAAATACCACATACCTATAACTCATGCTCTGGAGTGGAATTTACCTCTATTTAGATCCTATAACATTAGAGAGTACCTTGCTACATTATGGTGTTCATAAAACATGGATCAATAGTTTCTTTGACACTAGAAGGAGGGCCTAAATTTTATCCTAATAATAGAGGTTATTCCTTGTGTAAATTTGCACTAGATTCACCTAGGAGAGTGACCAGATCCAATTCCTAGGTTGGTTTACTAGTATCACCCTTGGCAAGCCATAAGAGACCTAGAGCTATGCCAATAGCTCCAATTTAGGACAATCCACCTCTACTAGGGCACTCTTTACCTATAAGGAACCATTTTCTTGTTAATCAACCAATGGATCCATAATAAATTTAGTTAGTTGGATCTGACATTGGTATCTTGAGAGACATACATGATTTACCCAATAACCCTAAAAAATATCTACCATCCTTTGTTCCTTTAGGGCCAAGGACCATGAAAATCCATATTAAATTTGTTAAAGTTATTTTAATTTTAATGAATGTATTTGATGAGAATGTTTTAGGTTGGTTATTCCCTTTTACTTTAATGTATGTTGATTATGATTGGTATTTTAATCTAATAGAAAACTCCATCACCAATTGGGAGGATTGTCAAATGGATTTTCTTGTGTAGTTTGGATAGGTCACCAATCTTGAACAATATTAGAACTTCACCATCATGAAGAGGTAACCTAATGAGTCCATCTATGGTTTCAATACAAGATGATAAAAATATGTACAATTGGTTGATCTTGGGGTAGAAACCATAACCAATGTTAGCATTGAAGATGTACAAAAATGCCTTAGATCCCATTACCACTATATTCTTGAGAAGAACACCTACTACCAATACTTTGGTATTAGCATTAAAAGAATCCATTATCATCGATAGATACATCAACCTATAGACACCTGGGGTACCTACTATTAGTAATGGAATTATAACACTCAATCTAATACCACATGTGAAGTAAAATGTTCCAGCATATAATCAAAATTGGTTATATACACTACCTCTACTAACATAAATGATGCAACAAAATTTCAGCTATTTGAATAATCATGTGATAAGAAATAGTTACCAATAGAACCATCATGCAACTTCACTTCTTATAGCTATTTCACAAGGTGTTGATTGCATAAAATCCAAAATGGATTCTATTCAAAATATGGTTAAAAGATTGAGTAATATTTTTTTGAATATGCAATGAAAGATGGGCAATACCAATACTCTAATGAACAACTAGAACACTAGGTTCTAAAGGCATAACAAGTCATTTAATAAGTTTGTAAATAATATGGATCAATCTGGTAGGCTCTTTGAAATCAACATCATTGAAATATTTCTCCCTAATTGGTGTGGGATACACAATATGCCCCAACATGGTGAGCTTGATTGCATTGAATTTTTTACAGCATTAGATATTTTTTAAAGGGTGGTAACTAGGCAAGATCAGATGAATAATCTGATAGAATCTCTTTAAGACACTAGATATTCTAGTATACTCATGTTCTTTGAGACTCATGAATTTCCCTTTCTAGGATAAGATGATAATGAACCAAAAGATAATATAGATGAAGTTCATGTTTTCCAATAGTTTTAGAGAGGTGCTTAAAATCTGAAGAACAAGTAGCCTTTGACCACATCAAATCCTTCAAACACCAAAACAATTCCACGTAATCCAAAAGTAGACAACAATCCACCCCCTCCAAAATGGAATGATCTAATACCAAGCAAGGAGGAACTAAGAAAATCTAGAGGATATAACATCATGGAAGAAATGAAGAAAATCAAGGTAAATATCATTCTTCAAGAGTTAGTCCAAATCACTGAATATAAGGAGATACTATGGAAGTATATCACTAGAAATAACCCTATGGAAAAAAAACTTCAAATAAAGAGAAATAATCAAAATTAGCTGATACTAATGTCATCTACAAGAGTAAACCTAAAGTACCACCATTCTTGTTGACCATTAGAGCATTCAATAAGAATTTTCATAATTGTTTAGCTAATTCTAGATCATCTACAACTATTATGCCTACTTCTATATGTAAAAATCTTGGTCTTAATCCTAGCCCTTCAAAGAGATCAGCCTCTTAGCTAAATAAAATGATAGTACCAGTAGTAGTGGGAGAATTAAATAATGTACACATTTAAGTAACATCTAAACCAAGAGTATAGATGACTATCAATATCTTAGTATTGGACATATTAGAAGGCTATGGATTATTGTTGAGAAAAGATTGGTCCAAAATGCTTAATGGGTATCTTTCCATAGACTTCTCACACATTTGACTACCATGAAGAGGAGTTATAAATTAGACCAGGATTGATAGAGAGCCCAAAATGAAATATCCCATCACTAAATACAACATTAAGAATGAAGAGGTAAAGTATGATTCTCCCTTATTGGGCATCTATACTTTTACCACTCACAATTTAGTGTAGAACATGAAGCCTAAAGGTTAAAATCAGTTATGGACAATGTATTTTGAAGGATCCAAGTCCAAGTAAGGATTAGGTGTGGAAATTGAGCAAATTGATCCTCAAGGTAAGAAGTTCTTAGTCACCTACAAATTGTAGTTTCCATATATGAATACTAGGATTGAGTATGAGGCTCTAATCTTAGGAGAATCAAATACCAGTTGGCTTAGTCTCCTTAGAAAGGCCTTTCAACTTAGATCCTCAAGCACAATAAATCTAGTAACCTAATGTCAATGAATCAGATTTTAAGAAAGAAAATCTAGTAGATGAATGAAATCTACATTATTTCAATATTGGTCTTAATTATACTCCTAAGGAAAGGTAACGAATGAGGGATTTAATCTCTTAGTATAGGGATGTTATCACCTAGACATATGAGGACCTAGAAGTGTATGACCCCCAGGTCATCACCCACACCATTCCCCTCAATCAAGATCATAAACCCTTTAGACAAAGTCAAAGGCCCATGAATCCTATCTTGGAGCCTCTTATTCAGAGAGAAGTGGAGAAGCTACTAAGTGCCAAATTTGTCTTCCCCATATGACACTTCACTAGGGTGGCCAATTTGGTCCCATTAAAAAAAATGAATAAAAAAATTAGACTTTGCATGGACTTTAAAAATCTAAACAAAGATTTTGAAAAAGATAATTACCCTCTGCTATCATTGGATGAGGTCATACAAACTGTGAGTGGTTCTAAAATGATATCATTTTTAGATGATTTTTCAAGATACAATAAAGTATTAGTGTAATCTAAATATTAGATGAAGACTACGTTTACCATGAAATGGGGAACTTATGTGTATAAAAGGATGCCATTTAGCCTAATCAACATAGGAGCCACATTTTAACATGCCATAGATTATGCCTTCAAGGGGTTGATTGGGAAATTCATAATTATTTATATGGATGACCTAAAAATATTTTCAAATAATAGAAAGGATCGTATATCTTACCTATAGTCTATATTTGAGTGGTGTAGAAGATTTGGTGTTTCATTGAATCTGAAGAAAAGCATATTCAGAGTCACTAAAGGAAAACTATTAGGACACATCATGACTAACGATGGGATCACAATTTATCCTAATAAAATCCAATAAATTTTGAATATTAAAATACCAAATAATGAAAAAGATATAAAATAATTCTATGGAAATATCAACTTTGTAAGGAAGTTTATCTTAGGGTTCATAGAAATTGTCAAGACTCTAAACACCATGCTCAAGCAAGATGCCAAGATAAAATGAATAGTTGAAGCCAAAAATTATTTTCAAGACATCAAGGATGCAATATCATAAGCTCTAGTTTTAATTAGTCTATACTTTACAAATTATTTCTATTTATACTCCTTTACTTTCAAACACATAATTACTATTATTAACACATAAAATAAGGATGAGCTACAACATCCAATCACCTTCATGAGCACCAATTTGAAAGATATTAAACTCTAATACTCTATGATCAATAAGTAGATCTTTTCCCTTTTTAAATTAGTGAATAAATTTAGATATTACATTTGCAAGAACAAAACCATTGAAATTATCCTAGACCCTATTGTCAAGCTTACCCTATCACAAAATGAGCTAGGGGAACATCAAAGGAAGTGGATGGCTAAGATACAAAAGTTTGACATAAAAATCAAGCCTACACAAAATATTAGATGACAAGGAATTATTCATCTCATGACTTATCTTGACCCATGAATCATTGTTGAAGAGGTATGTGAATCATAATATTCTAAAGGTGAGTGGTATACAGATAGAATTTAGTACTTATTTATGGGAACTTATCCCCCAAAATATAATATATAAAGGAGGAGATATTTGAGGCTCAAAGATTCTCATTTCATGATAAAAAAGAGAATTCTCTATAGAAAGAAGTATGAAGTTCTATATCTTAGATGTGTATCTCTAGAAGAGGCCAAGGAGATCTTGGAAAATTTAAATCAAAATATAGGTAGTGGTCACCCAATTAACAACACCATAACCCATAAAATATTGATGTTGGGATACTATTAGCCAACCATCTTTAAGGATGATCACATGCATGTTAGAACTTGCCATGAATGTTAAGCTTTAGCCAAAAGGGAGATTCACATAGCCATACCTCTATAGTCAGTTGTAAAGGAAGGTAATTTACATAGTGGGGTTTAGACTTCATTGGTGTAATCAAACCAAATTTTTTAGCCATCCATAAATTTATGATTATAGCTATAGATTATTGTACTAGATAGATGAAAGTAGTTACCACAAAGAATAATAGAGCATAAGATGTGATTTGATTTTTGGAAGAACACATTACTACTAGATTCAACATGCCCATCTCTCTAATATGTGATAATGGACCAAAATTTATATCAGTAGAGTTCATTAAGTGGGCACATGAAAATCAAATTATAATCAAGTCAGCTTCTAACCACTACCCTCAAGGGAATGAATTAGCCAAATCAACAAATAAAAATCTTCTTGAGGCAATCAAGAAGTTAGTAGGGGACAAGCCTGGAGAGTGGTACAATCTACTAAAGTATGCTCTTTGGTTAGAATAGACAAGATACAAGAAAACATTAAAATATTTGCCTTACTTCCTGGTGTATGGATGCAAACCAATTTTTCCCATCATATTGAAGCTACCCATTTATCATTTCATACAAGATCACATGGACCCAAATGACAAAGAAAAATCAAGACTAATTGATAAAATAGATAGGGAGGATTCAAGAATAGAAGCTTTACAGATAGTTAGCAAACACCAAGATGTAGTTAAAAGGTGGTTTGATAAAAGAGCAAAAGTCAAATCATTCATAATTTTAGATCTAGTGTTACAATGGGATAAATCCCATGAATAAAAAGGACAACATGATACTTTTGCTCCATTATGGATCATACCATATCAAATTTTAGAGATTATGGGCAATAACATGTTTCATCTAAAAGACCTCCAGGGTAACAAGATTACATATCCATTTAATGGATAGTTCTTGAAGAATTACTTCCAAGCTTTTCCATTTATAGATATTAATAATTGATAATATTTAGATAAGTTTATATAGAGGATTATATTAGACTTCAATGCTTTCTAGATTATATTTTTGTGTTTTCTAAGAATAGATTTCAAGTTTTCCTAGATTAGTCTTTCCTACTTTCAGTATTGTGATTTATAGAGTAGTTCCCTACTTTCTAGATTAGTTGTTCTTGGTTTTATTTGATGATCAAGACTATGTTTGTTCTAGTTATTACCAAAATCAATCTAAAACAATTAAGGGTGAGACTTGTGAAAAAGGGGAAAATTAAAATCTTGACATATTTTCAAATTAGTATATAGTTTGGGTATATTTCTATGTTTCGAGTTCTTTAGAATGAAAGTAGGAAATTAGAGATTATTCTAGATGGTGTCACAATTGAATATTTTTTTAGGCATGTGGAAGTTGCTCTCACAGTGTTCATATAAATTTATAAAGTTTTCTTTTTTTATTGGATCAATTACACTTATCAAGATAATATTTGTTGGAAATGATAATTCTAGATGTAGAATAGGATGGCAGGGGTATCCTAGTAATGATTTGTGTTTTTAATAATTATATCAACTCACTGGGGCTCCATCTCTTTTGTTCTCCATTGATTAGTATTACAAAAAAGATAAATAAGAACTAATGAGTTCTAAAGAGCAAAAAAATACCTAAATAAAATTAAAATAAAAGGCTCACAAGATGAAATAAGGTCAATGTACCACACATCATGGTTAAAAGATAGCAATGGAAAGAGAAGGGAAGTAATCCACGGTATCTCTATCAGGGATATGAATGCCTAGCTAGTAGCATATCAATGCCTGAGTTTCCCTTGTTTTCAAAAGAAACTAGAATGAAACCTACAACCTCATCAAAACCTTAGAAAACTCATCATAATAAGGAGTAAATGAATTACACACTTAACACATACATATCCAAGAAATTTGAAGGCAAGTATGTTGTGTGAATTAAATTATGAGTCCCTTTCATATTTTTGATTCAAGTATTTTTTATTTTTGACACACTTCAAAATTTATCTATTGATTTTTAACTAGAGTTTTGGGTCCTTGAATACTCAAGAGTATTCCCCCTATAAGTTTCCATTTGCTGTACCCAACACTCCCCATTTTCCAAAAAAAATTGGGACCCACTTTTTGTTTTGAAATATGATCTTTCATATATTTTTTCAAATTTTGGGAAATCTAGGACATTTCACTTTTTTGGTGGGATGATATTTGCATTGTTTTTATTGTGTTTACGAGACTAACTTGTGTATTTCAGATAAAATCTTTGGATTCATAGTATTTGGGTCAATTCTTTCAACCTTTGTGTAGAATTATATTTTGAATGTTATGTTTCAAGAAAATTTTGGTCATATTCTCTTTCAGGCTTATTCTTTTAAAAAGCCTTATTTTGTCAAGGAAATTGTTGCAGACTTTTTTTCTAAATAATTCTCCCAAAAGAATTTAGCCTATGAACTTTTGGCCTTAAGGAATTCTAGACCATATGTACTTTCCCCAAAATAAATTCCCTGATGGATTATCCCTCTTGAACCTACCCTTTGGCATTTTGGAATTTCCCTTCGAGACCTTTGAAATGCCCTTTTTGTCTTGCCAACTTACTCTTCAGCCTTTACAAAGTAGACCCTTTGAGAAAAATTTTGCCCCAAATTAGACCCTTTGATTTCTTTCCACTACCCTTTGGAACCCTTCCAACTAGCCCTTCAACCTTTCTAAATTGACCATTTAACCCCTTTTTGACCACTTCTTTTATATTACATAACTTTTGGGTTTTGTGTTTCATACCCTTCAAAAAAAAATTGAATGCTTTTCCCTATGGGACTTATCCTTTGAGATATTTATTTTGACCTTTTTTTTACCTACAAAAGTTCCCTTCAATATTTGTGAATGAAATTTCTTGCCATGGATATTCCCTTTAGGTTTTTTATCCTACACCTTTGTCCTAAACCATCTCTTTCAAAACTTTTATTTCAAACATTTTATCTGATGCAAAATACCTGAAGTAATTTCTTCGAAAGGCACTTGCCCTTCAAACTTCCTAAACTAACCCCTTGAGTTAGAGGCACATATACTTTGGGTTTTTTGAAGCTTACCTTTCATGACATTTGAAGTGACCCTTAGCCATATGAAAATTCCCTTTATAAATAAAAGGTTCCCTTAACCTCTCCAAAACTACCCTTTGGGACCTTTGAAGTAATCCATAGATGTATGAGAGTACCCTTCAATAATTTTAGAAGTGCCCTTCAAAATTATAAAATTAAACCCTTTGGGAATTTTATCATGGACAAAATTACCTACAAAGTGGACCCTTTAAACCAAAATTACCCTTTATGGGTTTGAAAATACCCTTTAGCCATGAATTAGCCCTTCAGAAGAATTGTTTTGGTACTTTTACCCAATAAAAAGACTCCTTTGGAACAATTTCTATAGACATTTTGTCTAAAACAATTCCCTCAAGGGAATTATCCATAGACATTGACCTAGAAGAACTTTTCTAACATTATACTCCTAACTTCTTTATTACAAAGAACACTATTAAAATTGTGCCATACTTAGCCAAACAAAGATAAAATACTTCCTACTTGATAAAATACTAAGGGCCCTCCATCAACCCAACCTAAAAAATTTGAAATATGAGTACATAAACATTACATATTTATATTGTATAAACTAGTATTTAATGCAGGATCCTATATAGACAATACACAACCATTAAAGCCACCATTTACATCCAAGTTAACTTGCAGTCAAATCATATTCATTTTTAATATTGACTAAGATCCCTAGTTCATATATTGATAATTCTAAAAGTATAATAATAACTAAGCTAAGAGTTAGAGTGATTACATAGTACATAACATATCAAAGGAATTTATAGTAGTCTATAACATGTAGCTATGGCTTCCACATCTAGGACATTTTGAGGAATAAATCCCCTATCTATATTCTTAATCAAGGATTCTATAGATTTTAAGGACAATATCTTTGACATGAAGGTATTTCAAGATAAGTATCATAACTATTCACAACTCTGGGATGTTATTGATTCAATATACATGTTTTCATTAGATGATGAAATGATACTAGCATAAAGGTTGTTCATTCATGAACTTCTATCCTATAAATGCCAAAGATTACATTTCACCATAGCCAAACCAAAAGTTATACCATGCATAGATCTTCTCAGGGATTTGTTCTTTTTTGGCATAATATCATAGGATGTTAATCTACTACATTATCATGATGATACAATGGTCACATGCATCTCTAGAAGTGATTTTCAAAGGTATCAATATCTCACCATACTATATGTATAATATGATAAACACACTTGGGTGTAATTCAAAGTAGAAACCTCAATCCCAAAGGTGTTTTCCTCATGTCTACTCCCAAACCAATCTATCACCTGACAAGGGATGAAGTCAAAGGGAGTGATTCCAGTTGGAAAATTTAGGATGGGAATTTGGAGAGGTATGGCTTTAATTAATAGATTATATGGTATACCCAACATCTATTTTGTAAATTTAGATTGGGTACCATTGTTATATATGATGTTATCACATGATACCACCTATGCCCTAGGGGATGTGATCAGTTTGAGATTGAGAGAGCAAATTATGCATAAAGATAGATGTCCCACCCCCATGGGAGATTTTTATATGATGACATATTTTTTGGACATGGTCATGTAAACATGATGTAAGGACTTAGGCAATCTATGGGATCCAACCATATATTGCATAAAAAATAGAATATGTGACCATTACCAATATATGCATGTATATGCTTACCATAAGTATATGGTTAGGATACGAAAGTATGTTTACCTATAGGTATGGTAATCCATTCATGGCTTGCCTATGCCTCAACTAAGAGAAAACATCCTAAAGAATTTGAGTAGAAAAGGAGACTATTTATTATACCCAAACTTTATTGTCATCATGGTCTAGGGAAATAAGGTTGAGCCCCTATGTCTCACAAAGTATGTACCTGATAAGTTGGTAGAACAAGAGATTGGTTTCTAGTTATGGAACAACATTTATGAGGATTTTTCCAAACATAAAATGGCTTATAGTTTAGAAGCTTAATTTCAATTGGAAGAATGACATATACTATGAGAAAACATCTTGGAGATGTACGAGGAAAGAAAAATCATTATGGCTTCCCTATAATCACACATAGATATTGGGATCCCCATGGGCAAATATACCAACATATCCATGGGTTTAACATTCCTTACTACCACCAACCTTATTTTTATTATTTTATTTTTATGAATGCTAAATTAGATGAAGTGTTGGAATGAGCAAAAATTATTGGACTATAAGAGGATCATTTGAGGATGATCCAAACTGAGACTAGTACTCCACTAGGGAGTTGGATAGCCAAAGGGCTCTTTTAAAGGATGGAAACATTTATATTTTTGGAGAGGATAAACTAAAGAATAGGAACCTTTCACATCCTAAGGACTTCTGTTAAAATTGAAACTAAAATTAGTAAATAGAGAACTTGAGCTCCCTGAGTCTAGTACATAAAGAGGAAGAGAAAGAGGAGATATTATTAGCTTAGAATTTGATGAGGAGGAAGACAAGATGAAATAAATTCCTATTTCCATCACTGGTCAAGTTCTTACTATTTCATCTATTGGCATAGCTACTTCACAAGCAACACATCCACCTTCGAGGGCTATCCCATTCAAGGGAAAACCCCTTTTGTCTATTTTAGGAAGCCCATGAATCCCACAAGTATCCCTATAATGCATGCATCTCAATTCTTACCTCCAATTTCACAACCATCAAGAGAAGATGAAGTAGTCATCATAGACATAGAAAATGATTCAGATGAAGAGATTGAGTTGGAGAGAACCAAGGCTATGAGTCTTCAAGTTAACCCCCTTGATATCCATCTTTAAGGTACTCAGACCTTTTCTATTTTTCCATTAATTTCAATTTATATTATTAGTAAGATACATGTCTCTTCTATGGAAGTCCCCATTCCCTCTACTACATCCACCCCCTTCTTTCCTTTCATCTCTGTATCTGTTCCTTCCATAACCACCATTGATCCCTTCATTATCACTACCACACCATTTCCCATAGTTAATCCCTCTATACCTACTATTACTTCTAATATGAGAGTTCAAAAAAATAAGAAGGCAACTATGAAAGTACAGACTACTCTAGCCACACCCAACTTCATGTTCAATCTATGCAAATCTTCCTTCCACTCCACACTTCCACTTATATAGAGAAACCACAGTAATTAGTATAAATAAGGGAAGAAAGGCAAAGCCTCACATATTTTTATTCCATCCACTCCCTCAAGTTGGAGGAGTGGATTGGTCAAAAATAATATGGCCTTCCTTGCTTGATATCTTGGCAAAGGCTAGTAAGAAATATAAGAAAGATGAAAAGGAGGCTAAGAAAGAAGTTGTTGTTATAACCACTAATACACCCCTAAACATCTTACCTTCGACCATGGATTTGAGGATTCAAATTTAAAACTATAAGGTCATCAATATCCCCTCTATGTCTAATTTGTTTGACCCCTCAATTAGAACAATACAAATTTTAAAGAATAGAAAACTTGAAGATGACTAGGGTATAGACATGATCCTTGAAGAATGGCAACTGGTGTTCTCCCTCACTAAGAGGTAGAATAGATAACCAAGGAAGTTTGTGTATGAAGATAATACTTTAGACCTAACTCAAACACACAAGGATGTGGTGGTGGCCATCCATGAAGGCATGAAGTTATCTTGGCAAGAGCTAAAAGAGGAGGTATAGGAATTGTGAGCATAGGTTGAACAACTCAGAGAATAATCTAGAATGATGTTTATTCCTATAGGTATAAAAGTTAAGGTTGATGAGGCTGAATCTAAATGTTACAACTCTTTAGATTTCATATAATTTATGAAGGCTAAGATGGAGCTTCATGTGAACTAAGTAAATCAACTTTGTAGCTCTCTAGTTTAAGATAGTGCCAAGCTTAAAAGGCTAGTTGTCTACACAAGCAACTCATTATACAACCATCTTGACTTAATGACCACATTTAAGGAATTTAATTCCCTAAATATAGTTTTCATTAGGCATGAAGAGGTAAAAGAGTGGTTAAAATCAATTATAGCTTTAATTCTAGAGTACTAGGCACATGAGGCTTAGCTCCTATAAATTTTGAATGAGTTAAAATTGTCTAAGGAAAGAGATTGTATGTGCAAATTGATTAGTATAATCAATTTTGATAAAATTATCTAAGAAGTCATCAAGAACTTAAAATAGAGACTATAATTCCTGCTATGGAATGGATAGAATTAGAGTTAAGAAAAGTTAGGAGGAAGGTGACCAAAGTTGAGATTTTAAGGATTAATTTATAATTAACCAAAGATGAACATGCAAGAATCCTCATGAAAGCCAAGAGAATCCACTGACATTCATTTTTTAACTTAGACATCATTCTTCAATAGCATGAGATAGCACATAAATTTTATCAGGATAATGATGTGGAAAAGAAGCAAACTTTTGGTAGTGTTGTTATGTCTTCATCTTATACTTTGACTTCCACTCCTACTAAAGTCCATGTAACACTTTAGACAACATAGCCTTAGCCTTATACATGTACAACTCTTTTAGTGGCACATATATTTAGATTCTCCTTGTAAATTATAAAAATCATTATAAAATTGACTTTGTATTTTCTTGTACATGCACATGTTGCATACTTTTGTAAAGCCAATTTGTCAATTTATAGCTTTTTAAGCTTTTTTTAGATAGTTTTAAACCACAATTAGTACTACACATTCTAACCATCACATGTAACAATGATGCATACACTTGGAGGATGAAGTAACCCCTTCCCTAATATCTATAAATACAATTGTACCCCCCAACTTTATTTTGTGTTAGAAAATTTTAGAATATAGAGCAATGAGCCATTTTGGTCATTAAGCGAAGTGTTTTTTGAGTATTTTCTTTCTAGTGTTGTGTTATTAGTTATTATTTCTATGTTTTTTTTATTTAATCATCTTTAGTGTGCTAAATATTTAAATAGATTCTTGATTGTTTTAATTAATATGCTAATCTTAAATGTGCAATAGCTATTGAAGATTGCTTAATGTATTGATTGAAATAATCAAGTTAGATTGAATCATATTTATAGATGTGTACTAGTGTTTTCTTGGTGTAGTTTTCTAACTATGTGCTACAAATAACTTGGATAATTCACTAGCCTAATCCATAATCTCTTAATTGAAGGGTGTGCAATAGCTACCTTTATAGGAGCAACCTTTGTCTGAGGCTAGTGAACTTCCTGCATCTTCTTTTCCTTAGACTCCTTAGCCATGTATATTTTCATGTGTGTAATTACTGTTAACAATAGGCATTAGTTTTAAGAAAATACAGGTTTATCTAGAAACTAACTAGGGTTGTAATTTTGAAGACCTATGAAGATTTATTTTCTTCCCTACCTTGCCTTCCTTTTCTGTATTTTTATAAAGATCTACCCACCTTAGATTACAAACTAGTCACTCATCCAACTCACATAGGAACTCAATCTATTATAAATCCATACCTTTATCTAAAAACCTTGTTAACAACCTGCATACCCTACCCACTATTCCATCAATAGGTTGTCAAAGACCACATTCTTGTAACTCATGCCTTGGAGTGGAGTTTACCTCCATTGAGATCTTAAAATGTTAGAGGCTACCTTGTTATGGCTATGGTGTGCATAAAACCTAAATCAACACCCTCTATAGACCCAAACTTTCATATGTGTCTATTATCATGATATAGGGTGTGTCATGATTCATTTTATGTTATTTAATGTCTTTCTAGTCTTGGTCATAGTTAAATTTATTAGTTGTGTCATTTTATGTCACTTATGGTTCATATATGGGTCATAAATGAAAGTGGTATGGTTTTCAAAGGAGAACAAGTTTTATAATTTCTATTCTAATGTCCAATATGTTATATTCCTTATCAATAATGTTATTACTAATTGAAACTTTCAGTTTCCTAACTGAAAATTGAGAAAACAAGTGAAAAAGAGGTAGTTTTGAAGGTTGTACAACCTATGGGGAAGAATTTCACATGATAAAAGCATATGTATTTACCTTTCATCTTTATTGACTTTATTTACATGATTTATCTACTTTTTAAGTGCCAAAAATGGGCTAAAACTATTTCTCCTCTTTATTACTCCATTAAGTAATAAAAACTAGTCAATATGTCTTTTGATGGTACAACCAGTAGGAGAGCTTCCAAGTTATATTATATTGGTGGTGGATAGTAAACTTGGTATAATTTTCTTATGATATATGAACCATCCTTTCAAAATTAAATATCTCATTTTGCATGCTAAATCCCATACCTTGCAGGTTTTCCTCTTATATGAATAGGTCCATACAATAAAATTATTTAAATTGATTCCATAGGATGTGTAATTACTAATTTCATGTTTTATATCTTATTTTTAATGTTTGGAGTTGATTTAATGATCAAATAGTTGAAGTTGTAGGTTGATGTGGACTAGCAGTCAAGTCTCACCAATTGTAGAATGTTTCTTTCTATGCAATGGTTTCAAATAAATTTGAGGTGTTATGTTTCATGTATCTAATGTATTATTTATCCCCTTTCATTAAAATATCAATCTCATAATAAAACATCATCCATGATGTTGCAGTCAAGAACATGTTTCACATAAACAATTTTTTACATGTTTCCTCCATAGTCATGGTGTTTTAAAGTGTGAGAATGTTCATATAAGGTAAATGAAGAGTCTCAATTTGATTAACACCTTATTATAATTTTAAATAATAATATAATCCCTAAAAATGGTACATAAGGGACTATGATAGTCAATGCAAAATATCTACACAATCATACACCATTAATGTGCACGTATAGGTGCTCTCAGGAGAATGTCACATTGAAACAGGGTGTGGAAAATTGTTTCAAGACTTTAAACATTGTAAAATCTCATTTGAACACTTTAATAGAGTATAAAACTAGTTATTAAGTCATATCATATGCACACTACCTATATTCATAGTCATTACCTGTATAATTATATGCACACCTATAGTTGACTTACATATAAACCTAAAGGTGGTCATGGAAATGTAAAAGCATGAGAGGATACATTCATGAAGTGTATAGAGTTAAAAAAAAGTTCTTGAGATCCATGGTGAAGCTATCAAGAATCAATCAAACATGAATATTAATATGCATATTTTAAGAGTTGATTTTAAGGATAAGTTCCTTAAAAACACCAAAATAGGGCCCTAACCACTTTTGGTGTTACCAAATGATGATGTGACATGGACCCTATGTGATTTTTAATGGTCATATTTTGTGTTATTCACATAGATGTAAAACCTTGAAAAATAGAGTGGATGTGTGACTATAGTAACATGATGTTTAGAGGCCTCCATTCTTGGCATTTATTCACTACAAAAATTTAGTGTTTTTATAGGATCTTAAGCTCCAAATAGCTTTACATCCCAAAATGGAATAAAAATAACAAACCTTAATTGTTATATGATTATATGGAGGTGAGAAGGAATTTTTTTTCCAAATAACATCTAAAATGATTGATATGCATGTTATTGACTTCCATCAACACCTATAGGTGTGCCATTTCTAATAAAAGTCACCTACAGCTTGACTATAGGTGACTCACAAACTCCTAAAGTGAACTTTGGTGACACTAAGCCTATAGACATAAACCTTTGCCATTTATATTTAGTTTTAAAACCTTAACAGTATCCTAAGGTGTGAAGCATTGGTTTCAAGGATTTATATTCACCTATAGGCCCCTTGTTGCTCCAAAAGGGTCAACTATAGTTGACTATAGTTAATAATGACCTAAAGGATGATTGCCTTGGTGATTGGCCCAAAAAATACAAGAAGTGAAGTGACTTAGATGACTATGGGAATATAGTGATGAATTTAAGAGTGTCTTAAGGAAATTAATATATCCTTGAACATATTAATTCTCACCTACAGGTACCTCTTTCAAATCAAGAAAGTATAGTCACAGTTGACTGTTAACTAGGATAATCAAGTAGATGGTATGAAATAGAGAAATTAGAAAGTTTATGAAGTGTGACATAAAAAAGAACACTTTTTTACTGATAATGACCATATCAAGAGACTCCCATAGCATGGAAATAGGTTAAGGATAGAATCTAGTATGACAACCTATAGTCATACTTGACACCCTACACACAATGAGTTATTTGGTAGTTTATCTTGAGAGTTTGATGATGTTTAGAGGGTATAATGGTATGTCTAAGCCCTAAAACATTTCACAAAGTATCCTTATGACTTGTAAAATCCCTTAATTTCATAGACTTGAAAGGTGTTTAATCCTTGTATTAGTGTGTCATGAGTTGTGTTAGGCATCAATGAACACAGGGTAACCCTCACAAATATTAGAAGCCAAATATGATGTCCAAAACCCACATGGGAGTAGACAGACCTATTAGGACTTATCTAGTTATAAAGCCCAAAAGAATGTCTAATAACACTTTTAGGGATAGAGGAGCATTGAAATTATTTGGGACACCTTAATAGAGAGATATAAGGTGGGAAACAACCTTTGTTTTACATAAAAAGACATGATAAAGTCATTTCTTGAATTAAAAACTTGGTAGCCTACATAGAATGAAGAGATAAGATCAAGAGGTCAATTTTGTAAGCTCAAAACATCATGGATGCTAAGTATGGGAGTCTAAGGAATTAGGTAATGTTGAAGGGTGTATTAAATAAACAATTTTTGGAATTTTTTAGTTTTCCAACACCACCAGGCCTTTATGAACAAATGTTAAGGGTAAAAACTACTCTAAGCCCTCCAAAACCCTTAGAAATAACCTAGTTGGGAAGATGAATAAGGAGTCATATAAGAGAGATATTTTTACTATTAAATTAATTTTATATTGTATAGGACCCTCCAAATCTCCTTCCCATTAGATTAAGTAGTACCCTACTTATGTGAACATGGTGGAAAATGGATTTTCTTGACTATTTTTGGTGTTGTGAAGGTATAGAAGGGTTAAAAGAGATTAAATTCACTTTGGGAGATATTTTTAGACCAAAAATAACCCCTAATTTCCATTTAATGTATTATGAAATATCACAAGTGCATTTTCAAGTGCCTTCATCTCAGCCAATCCAAACTAGCATAGTGAATAAGGAATGGCTACAAAGTGAGAAGGTGAAAGCTCTAAGTGTGAGATTTTTAAGGTATAAATAATGTATCTAAGATAATGTGAGTTATTTAAAAGTTTTATACACTCATTTTTATGTATTTTATTATAAAATTCAATACTTCTTTGGTGCTAAGTGTGAGAGGTGAGTAAAAGAGGGGTAATTATGATTGTAGGTAGTGATAACTCATGCCAAAAGAATATTTATGATTAGGGACACATAAATTGAATTTTATAAATTATATATAACCCCTCCCTATCATTTAAATCATCTCATCTATCCTTAGTTTTATGTGGAGTGTTCCAAGGAGGGAAAATGATGATGAACGCAATTTCTAGGCCAACAAATGAAGAGTCTTATGGCACAGTTTAGGAGTTTCATGCTTTAAGGAAAATTTATCCATGTATAAATTTCATGGTCTATTCCATATTCCTCTATCCTACATATTTAACTCCTTTTTATATTTTGACACATGTTCTAGTTACTCTTAGACTTTATTCTCTCCTCTCCTCTCAAATTTTATAATTAGTAGCCATTTTGGCTCTTCTAGAAAAATTCCACTCCATGTATGGTGAAGCCCTGATGGATTTAAAATGCACTTGGAATTTAAAAAATAAATTAAAATTTTATTTTGAATTCATGAAATTTTTTCTAAGTGTTCAAAGTGATGTATGGTGATGTTAAGTGATAATCTTCTATCCTTGTTTCTCCTTATCCTCTCATGCTTATGCAAGAGTTCTTATTATAACATGTCATATAAATTTTAACTAATGTGTTAGGATCCTTTAAAGTGTAAAATTATCCTTATATTTTGAAATATACCCTCTATTTCACTTACCATGTGTCTTTTCATGCATATCACCTCTATATGTTAGAACCTCTTAAGACTTTGAAACTAATTCGTAGGTCTTATTGCTTAGTGAAAGAAGTATGATGGTCTTATGGAAATCCTTCTGGTGTATCACCCCATTAGAGTAGTTTATTTTCATGAAAACTTATATCTTTTTTCCCACAAGAAATTAGTTAAGTAGGTAATAAGCACTTCAAGGCAAATTCAAGGAGCTAGACCTTAAACCTATAGGTTTACTTCTATTATAGGTAAACCCACATACCTATAACTATTCCCATGTTGCCTAAATTTTGAGTAGGCTTAAACACCCTACTCTTGGGTGCAAGATTTGGTGACAATAGTTACGACATTCCCAGTGGGACCCATTGTCCTCAACACAACTTGTCAAGGTGAATGTTGGTCTTAACAACATCATTTATAAATTCTTGTGATACTTAGAATTCTACAACTCCATTTAAGGTAAAATATAGTTCAATATCATTATTTTTTCATAAATTTTCCCTCATACTTCATGGTAATTACTAGTTCATCATCTAATATAGTGTTAAATCCTATCAATCCACCTATTTAGTCTTTACTTCCTCTTTAAGTTGAATACCCTCAGCCTAATTTACCCTTTAAAGACCAAGAATATTTTTATATTAAATAAAGTGAAGATTTTGAATAAATAAAAGAAATAATGGATAGGAAACATGATTTCCATACCTTTAATAATAAAAACCCAATCTATTTTGATTCTTATGATTCCATTCCCCCTAATTCTACAAAGAGTGTGCCCATATTCAATGGTGAAGGTCATGTCACACCTAGTGAACACATCAAATTATATCTCTAATTTTTATAGTTTTCATAATGTCACTAAGAATAATATTTACATTAGACTCATTTCCATGTTCCTTAGAGGGAAATTAATTGATTGGTATAGGACTTTGATTGATGGATGCATCACATCATGGGATGACTTTGGAGTGTTTCTAACTTCAAGTTTTGAAGATGAAAGTGACCATACTTATCTCATACATCATACCAATGTGATCAAAATATCCCTAAAGGAAACAATTCATGAATTAAATGATAGGTTTCAAAAGAACTAGTATAGATTACCTCCTCCCATGAGACCACCTTCTAGTTTTGTCTTTCCTATATACTTGAGATCCATTGGTAATGATATTGTTATCATGATTTAATGCATGAGTGGTTTCACTCTTCTTGAATCATATAAACTTACCATTAGAGCTAAGTATGGCCTCATTCAAGTAGGAAAGTTTCATCCTATGGTGTCTATGACTTTGATTCCTAATACTCCTGATAATACTCCAAGTGTGTCCCAAGTTCCAAATGTAAATGATAAGCCTAAGATTGCCCCTAAGAAGGTAGATGATGCCATGGATCCATATGAAAATTTTCAAATGCTAATATATCAGCTTATGCAAGCTAATATACCACAAGGTACTCATCAAAATCCATATCCCTGTCAGTAGTAATATGACTAATAATTATAAGAGAGGAATAGGTTAAGGGAAACCTAACTTTAACATGCCTGCTAATGTGTATAATCCCAATTCCACTACCGATGTAAGAGAGATGGTATTGGTTCATAACAACTTGGTAAAAGGGGAAGATTGGAAAAAAGGATAATTTATGGATGCAAATGAGGGTAGAGAGAAAAATCTAGTTTATCAAGGAGGAGTCACTCCTCTCCTATCAACTGAAGATGAGGTTTTAATGTAATTCAAGATTGGTAACCTTAAAGAGAAATCTTCACCAGCTTTTTATTGGAAGGTTATTTTATTCTCAATCAAGGATATTTTATTTTAGACAACACTATATCCAAGAATAATGCTTTAGGAAGTGATAATAGAATGCCTACAAGTTCATCTAATCCTTTTTACAAGGTAATAAAGCATGTTCGTCCCAAAAAATCCTACACCAAAATTAGAATGTGGTGGGGTATGTTTAAGGTGATTCTATTCCTAAAGTTTCAACAACTTCCTTGTCTCCAAGATCTCAAGAGAAGGTAAACATTTTAGATATAAACATATTAGATTCATTTAAGAATGCCAAGGCATCCATTTCCCTTTGGGATGTCCTCCATATGCTTGGCCAAAAATAGCTCTTACAAAAATAGCTATCCACTATTTCTACTAGTCCTTCACCCTAAATTCAAATTCATGGTCATGTTGCTCTTAAAAATTACCCTAATAAAATTATTGAACCATATACTAAAGCCGAGAAGCCTCCACCCTTCTACCTCACTCTCATAGTGGGGGAAAAATTAGTAAACAATTGCATATCTGATAGTGGTGATTCTACATCAATCATGCCCAAGGTTATAGCTAATAAGTTGGTCTTAAACTATGAACCCCATAGTGAAGGAGTGCTTCATCTAGATGGTACACCTGATAAAACATTAAGGTTAATAAAAAATTTAAAGGTTTTCTTGTATGATTGTCCTAACTTTCCTATCCTACAAGACATTATTGTTGTAGACCTTCCTACTCATTTTACAATCTGTCTTTCAAGAGACTTTATAGTCAAGTTAGAAGTCTACCTCTCAGTTGACTAGTCCTTCTTGGCCTTTATGATAAGATATGGAACTAAGGTGACCATAATAACTCAACCTATAGCAAGGTTTCACATTGATCCCAATGTTGAAGCAACCTCTAACTTGAATTATGTGATCAATGAGGAGTCTAACATGGATGATGGCACTTCTAAACTTAAGGGCATAGATAACTTGTTTCTAGATGAATATGGTACATATGCTTATGAGCATGATCCTTATGAATACTTTGAGAAAATTAATCTTAGTACTTATATCATACATGAAGATCCATTTGAGGTAGTTGAGTTAAGTGTCAAATATTATTTCTCAAAAGTTGTTAAGAGTAACTACTTGATTCATGCATATGATGATGATGGATTGAAGAATATAATTCGTTTCTATAGTGGGAATAATGATGTATTTATTCTTGATATTGATCAAGTTACCCTTGATGATGAAACTCATGAGGAAGAGGAAGATGACTTATGGAAAAATTTCAATGCCATTTATACAAAATTTGATCAGCTAAGTAATGTTATTTCCCCTCATAATAAGGATATATCTAATGTGTTTGTCAATGAGACTAATGATTAGGATCTTGAGTGTTCTATCAAGAATGAAATTAAGGGCCATTTTATGAAGGAATATGAACATTAATATGTCATCTAAGAGTCCAAAGTCATAGATAAACCTAGTGAGGACAAGGTAGGTGTTGTTGTGCTTCAAGGATAGTCAAAATCTCCATTTGATTTTGAGCCACATTCATAGGAATTGGAGCATAAAGAATAATATCTTGATGACTCCATGTATGAAGCACATTCTAACCTAGAAAAGCACAAAGATGAGGTAGCTATCATCACTCTTATTATATAGTTTAAGGAGTGTGGATAAAATAGGAAAAATAAAAATCAATTTGTAGTGATAATAAAGATCTTTGGAGAGAAGAAAATAAATTCATGAAGATTATAAATAGTCAAATTATATATTTAAGAAGATCCAAAGGTGATAGGATTCTTAAACATTTATATATGTAAGAGGTTGATGATGGAAATGCTTCTCATGATACATTTCATTTATGGAGTGATAGAGATGCAAGAGGAACCATATTTGACCCTATTTAAAGTATGTTAATATGTATTTAACCTCAAGAGTGAGGTCTTGTAGATATTAGATTAGGTGTTTGTCTTTCCTTTAGTTATGTTGGGTTCCATAAGTGTTCCTGAGAACACATGTTTGTTTCCATTTGGTTTGTCTTTAATTTTTTTTTGGTGTGATTTAGAAGGAAAATTCATGTGTCAAACTAGTGTATATGTAACTCCATGACCCAATTGATAGGATTAGGCTACTAGACTTGGCATAGCAAGCATACCACCCTTAGGAAATTGCCAATAATGTTGAGTATTATTACCACAAGTCAAAATAGGTCAAACCACCTATAATCCAATACTTTAATATGGGTATATTAGAATTATATAAGGCATGTATTGATTAATTTTATGTCATTTAATGTGTTTCTAGTTTTACTCATAGTTAAATTTATTCCTTATGTCATGATATATCACTTAGGGGTCATTAATGGGTCATAAATGAAAGTGGTATGGTTTTACTAGGTTTATAAGTGTTATGAATTATATTTAAATTTCAAATATGTCACATTCATTATCTTGAATGTTATTAATAATTTAAAATTGTAGGTTTTTAAATGAAAATCAAGAAAACAAGTGAAAAAGAGGGAGTTTTGAAGGTTGTACAGCCTATGGGGAAGAATAAAACATGATAAAATATTATGTAGTGACCTTTCAACTTCCTTTAATCCATTTAAATGGTTTATTTACTTTTTGAGTTCTAAAAATGGGCCATAAACATTTATCTTCTCCATCTCTCCACTAGGCAAGAAAAAATGGTCAAGTCTTTTGATGGTACAGCTAGTAGGATGGCTTCTAGGTCAAATGATATTGGTGGTGGATATTACACTTGGTCTTATTCATTTTCATGGTAATATTTTGTATAATGGTTTTCTATTCTTTATTAACCATCCTTTAGATGTTAACTATCTCATTTTGCATGCTAAACGCCATAACCTATAGGTTTTCCTCTCGTATGATCAAGTATATAAAATCCAATTATTTTAATTTATTTTAAATGATGTATAATTCCTCATTTCATGTTTATATCTTTTTTTGCTTTTTTGGAGTTGATTTCATGAACCAAATAGTTCAAGTTGTAGGTTGATGTCACTAGTGGACTAATAGTCACGTCTAACCAATTGTCAAAGGTTTCTTACTTTAAAAAGGTTTCAAAGAAATGTGTGATGTTATGCTTCAAGTATATAATGTGTTATTTATCCCCTCTCCTTCAAATATTATTCTCACAAGTAAAAATCATCCACAAAGTTAAATTCAAGAACATGTGTCACACAATCAAATTTCTATAGGTTTCAATCTATAGTCATGGTGTCTTAAAGTGTAATAATGTTAATATAATTTAGATGAAAAGTACCAAGTTTATGAACACCTTATTTAAATTTTAGTTATTAATCCAAGCCCTCTAAATGACACATAAATATTGTGACAGTCAATATAAAATATCTACATAGTCATACACCATTAATGTGTACCTACAGGTACTCTCAAGAGAATATCATGTTGAAATGGGGTGTGGAAAATTGTTTCAAGACTTTAAATTTTATAAAATATCATTTTTACACTTTTATAAAGTATAAAAATGGTTACGAAGTCATATCATATACACACTACCTATATTCATAGTCACTGAGATGGTCTACTTGAGGAGTTAGACCATATTCTATTTTTGCCTACCATCCTCTATATTAGTGTACCTTCCTCATAGATATCCTATAATTTGTTTTATTATTATCCATCACCTTATTCTCCTATAATTTCTCCTCCATTGATATGAAACCAAACTAATTGGAAAATTATGCATGCAAAAATAGTTCAACATAACCCCCACTTAGCTATAATCTGCCACCATTCTCATATAGTCCATAACCAAACTCCCATAATTATCTATGAAATAATTATGATTAACCTAAATTAAAAGATTAATTATAAAACCTAATCATCTCAAAAAATCTCTTAACTAATTAAAATAATTATTAAATATCTTTAAATAGTTATTATCATTATTAAATACTTATGGTACCTATAACTATTAACTATGACTTATTTATAGGGCCATGTAGATCTCATAAAATATGTATGGCTAATTAATGAATCATACTCAAAACCTAAAATATTTAAACATATTATTTATTCAATCCATGTGGCCTTTGCCACTCTAACTCCCTCCACTCTCAAATTGAAGTTAATCCAGGTAAGAGGCCCAGAAAGAAGAAAAATGAAACAATTTGATTACATAGAGACCTAAAGGTGGTCATTGAAATTTAAAATCATGAGAGGAGACATTCATGAAGTTTTTAGAATTATAAAATGTCTTTATAACCATGGTGAAGCTATAAAGTATCAATCAAACTTGAAGAGTCATATACTTAGTTGAAAAGCTAAGTTCAGGGACAAGTTCCCTAAAAACACAAAAATAGGGCCCTATCCACTTTTGATGTTACCAAATGATGATGTGACATCGAGCCTATGTGAATTTTTATGGTCATATGTTATATTATTCACATATATGTATAACCTTAAAAAGAGATTTGGTGTGTGACTAGAGGAACATGATGTTTAGAGGACTCAATTCTTAACATTTGTTCACTACAAACATTCAGTGTTTTCTATAGGATATTGAGCTCCAAATACCTTTACATCCCAAAATGTCATAACAAGAACAAAAATTCATTGTTATATGATTATATATAGGTAATAAGGACATTTTTGTTTCAAATATAATCAAAAAATGTTTAAATGTAGGGTATTTACCTCTATCAACACCTACAATTGTGTCATTCCTTAGAAAAGTCACCTACATCCTAACTATAGGTGAATCAAAAACTCATGAAGTTAACTTTGGTGATACTAGGCTTACATACATAAACCATTAACATTAATACTTGGTTATAAAACATTAAAAGTATCATAAGGTGTGAAGCATTGGTTTCAAGGGTTGATATTCACCTACAGCCCCCTTGTTGCTCCAAAAGGGTCAACTACAATTGATTGTAGTTAGCAATGACCTAAAGGAGGACTACCTTGGTGATTTGTTAAAGAAATGAATGATGTGAAATGACCTATATGATTATGGGATGATATAAATTAATTAAATATATTCTTAAGTAAATAAATATATCCTTAAATATATTAATTCTCACCTATAGGCACTATTTTCAAAGCAAGAAAGTATAGTCAGAGTTGACTGCCAACTAGGCTAGTCAGGTGGAGGGTATATAATGGATAATTTGGAAAATTTATGAAGTGTGATATAAATAATAAAAAAATTTAGTGATAATTACCACCTCAAAATATTACCATAGCATGGAAATAGGGGAAGGAGAGACTCTAGTATGACAACTACAGTCATACTTGACACCCTACACACAACACGTTATTTGGTAGTTTATCCTTAGAGTTAGATGATGTTTGGAGGGTATAATGGTATGTAAAAGACATAAAAACTTTAATATAGTATCCATATTACTTTTAAAATCCATTAATATCACCATTTTGTGTGTGGTGATAGGGGAAGTGTCCTCTATTTTATTTTAGATAGAGGGTACTCTCAGAATATTGAAACCTTGCAAGTTTAGCAAATAAGGTAAAGAGAAAGCCCTGAAAGGTGTTGAAACTTTAAAATATGGTGTCATGAGTTATGTTAGGCATGAGTTAACACATGTTAACCCTAATAACTGTTATAATCCAATCTTGATGGCCAAAACTCACATGGAAGCAAGTAGACCTATTTGGTCTTAACTAGGTCATAAGCCCAAAAGAAGGTTTGATAACACTTATAGGGATAGAGGATCATTTTAATTATTTGATAAAATTTCATATGGAGATATAAGGTGGGAAAAAACCTTTTGTTTTCATAAAAATAAATGAGAAATTCATTTCTTGACTTAAAAATTTGGTAGCCTACACAAAATGAAGAGAGAAGCTCGAGAGGTCAATTTGGGAAGCTCACAAGATCATGGATTCTTATATTGGGAGTCTAAAGAGTTGGGGAATGTTGAAGGATGTCTTGAAAAAATAATTTGTGGAATTTTTTCAAGTTTCCAATATCAGACCTTTATGAACAAATGCCAAGGGTGAAAACTAATTTAAACCCTCCAAAACCCTTGGTAATGACCAGATTAGGAATACAAAGGAAGGGAATCCAAAAAATATATTATGACTAGGAAATGAATTTTATCTTTCAAAATACTCTCGAGGTCCCCTTCCCATCAGACTGAGTGGTACACTACTTGTACGGATAGGGTGAAAAATGGTTTTTCTTGACTATTTTTGGTATTGTGTAGGTATAGAAGGATTATAAAAGATATAAGTCACTTTTATAGATATTTTGGGACCTAAGATAACCCATAATTTCTATTTCATGCATAAAAAAATATTACAAGTGCATATGCAAGTGCTTTCATCTCAACCAGTCCAAACTTGCATAGTGAATAATGAATGACCACTAAGTGAGAAGGTGAAAGATCTAAGTGTGAGGCCTTTTAAGGTTTTATTGATGTATATAGAGAATTTTGGTTCTTTAAAAGTTTCATACACTTATATTTATGGATTAAATTGGAAAAATAAATGCCTCTTTGGTGTCAAGTGTGAGAGTTGAGTGAAAGCAAGGTGATTATGACTGTAGGTAGTGATAACTCATGTCCAAAATAATCTTGATGATTAAGGACACCTCCAATGCATGTTTTATATTTTTTATAACCCCTTATTCTCAATTAAATCATCTCATAAATCCCTACTTTTTTGTGGAGCATTTCAAGGAGGGAAAATGATG
This sequence comes from Torreya grandis, assembly GCA_037957365.1. Taxonomy (NCBI): domain Eukaryota; kingdom Viridiplantae; phylum Streptophyta; class Pinopsida; order Cupressales; family Taxaceae; genus Torreya; species Torreya grandis. The sequence goes on along the minus strand of JARHVA010003037.1, from coordinate 2,073,981 downwards.
AAGGTGGTTTCTAGGCAAGAAAATGAAGAGTCTTATGCCACATTTTAGGAGTTTCATGCTTTGAGGGACATTTACCCAAGTATAAATTGATGGTATATTAAATATTACTCTCCCATACATATTTAACTCCTTTTCTCAATTTGACACATGTTCTAATGACTCTTGGACTTCATTTTATCCTATCCTCTCTCAAATTCTATAAGTAGTAGCCATTTTGGCTCTTGTAGAAAAATTCCACTCCATGTATGGAAAAGCCTTGATAAACTGACATTGTATTTACCTTTGAATAATAAATTTAAGTCTTATTTTGAGTTCATGAACATTTTTATAAGTGTTCAATGTGATGTATGGTGATGTTAAGTCATAATATTCTATCCTTACTTCTCCTTATCCTCTCATATTTATGCAAGAGTTCCTAGTATAATAGGTCATATAGAGTGTAGCTAGTGTGTTATTTTCCTTTAAATTGTACAATTTTATTTAGAGTGTGAAATATACCCTATGGTTCACTTACATTATTTTTCCTCATGCAAATCACCTCTTTATTAAAACACTTCTATTATAACATCTTAAGACTCTAAAGTTGGTTTGTAGGTCTTGTTGATTAGTGAAAGAAGTATGATGGTCTTATGAGAATACTTCTAGTGTATCAACCCCTTATATTATTTTATTTTCATGAAAAAATCTAACTCTTTTCCCACAAGCAATCAATTAATTAGGTGATAATAACTTCAAGTCAAGTTCAAGGAGCTAGCCATTAAACCTAGAGGTATAATTCTACTATATGTAAACCCACATACCTAGAAGTATTCCCATGTTGCCCAAATTTGGAAGAGGTTTAAACACCCTCCTTTAGGGTGAAATATTTGGTTACAACACATCAAAAACACCATTAATATATTAGCAATAGGAGTGATGGAGCATAAAAAAAGGTCTTTAGGCTTCATTTTACCTATAATTTTAAACTTTGATGATTTAGAAGTGTCACTGACACTAAATCTCAAGATAGAAATCAGATAGATACCCATGAGATAAAAATTTTTAAGGGTTTATTTTGAGTTGTTATCACTGATTTACAATAGAAAATTGAGGGTAAACAAAATAAAACTAAAAAATTGACAAATAAACATAGGTATTAGCTCACACACAATTGTAGTCTCCTTTATTAACCTATTTGATTCCTTTTAAAACCCACAAATAGTGGCTAATCATGCTTGGCTTAGTGGAAGTGGATTATATGTGAGTTTTTCAAGGCCTTCCCACATCTTTCCAAAGAATAATGATAAATTATACCTTAAATACACACCCAACAAGAATCAAATAGTTGAGGATCATGTCCAAGCATTCAAAGATGCCTTTATCTAGACACAAATTCAACTTAAGGATGTGGATTTCCACCTATTTCATTAATAATTGGGATAATTTGATTACACATGGTATCTTATGTTTCTAAATGTATTTTTTTCTTCTTGTAATGATCTATAAACCACTTTAGGATCCCTATTGATCTAGTTATCCTATATCATCACTTTGCAACTCCTTGTAGGGAATCAAATTAATCAATAAGTGTATTCAATGTAAAATTAGAAAAGATATATCAAAGGTTAACATACTCATACACCCAAATGTAAGTGACTATTATACAAACATACATGAGGAATTTAGACTCAATGACTTCCAGGTTCTTTAGGAGAAGCCCAACATCACTCTTATCCTTATCTTCAACCTATAATAAAGTAGTCAATATTGATCAGTAGATAATTCCATAAGGATATATAGTTGGCCCTTTACCTTCATTATTCCAATATTATGCTTACAACTAAATTATGATGATCAATCATGTTCTTCAACACAATACTCTGTTGATGAATCTAATCCCAAGATCCCTATATAAAAGCCCAAATATTGTTTATAATCTAATTCCTATGAAGTATATGCCTTAAAAATATCCCCTAGTTCCTTTAAACCATGTTTATTTGTATTCAAATAATCAACAACTTGTGCATTTTGAATACAATAGCACTACTGGCATGCCTAACACTAGTAATTATGTTGTTTTTACTAGCAACCAATAAGTTTTCCCATCATTCCTAAACAACCAAACACCTGTTAAAAATGATCATAACTAATCCCACCCAATTTTCATTTCATTTATAAATGTTATATAAATTGTGACTAACACCTTACTATCAATGGGGAACCAACAAAATACTAGCATTAACCTAGAGGTGGTAAACTTGTAGCAAATGGTTCAATAGTTGACAAATGATATGGTCAATTTATATAGACAAGTACCTAATAACTCAAACTTAAATAAAAGTATTCCACCTCAAAATAGAAATTTCAACTTATAGAGAACCAATAGGTATTATAACATGATTCAAAATAATGGGGGAGTGCCTAGTTCACTTGATAATGCAAATCATAATAATAACAATATCACTTCAAATATGGTGAACTTATCTAATTTATCATTTCCCACATAGTGTAGGTTACACAACATGGTAGACAACATTGATACTGATTGTGATTAATTCATTTTGCAGTTAAACATATGTCAAAAGGATAACCTAGAGATAATAAATACACTTGACAACAATAACCTCAACCAAGGTAGAGGAAACCTTGATACCACTCAAGTAGTGGAAACTTATTAATTTCAATTGAAGAATGAAAATGAGCCTAAGGACAACCTAGATGATGTCCACATATTAAAACAATTGTAAAGAGGAAATAATTACTAGTTGAGGAGTAAAATCTGAAATTTGTTAACTAGTTTTGCTCCTCCAAACAACACTTAAGTTTCACCTAATGAGAACTCAAACAATAATCTATTTCCACCTAAGGGACATGTAATGTATTATCAACCCAAGAATAATTATACATCCCCATAAAAAATAAATCAATGGACCAAAAAAAACATGGCTATATAATTATAAATGACCTAAAAAAACTAAGACCAATATAATAATGCTTGATTTGCTCCAATTTTCTAACCAAAAGGATTTGCTAATGTAAGAATTATTTGCTCCTAAAGGGAAGGATACGATTAGGGTGACTAAATCTCACATCTTAATTTACAAATAAAATACTTAAACCCTCCTTCCCTCCTAACAATCTAATTTTTTGGCAAAAACTTATATAATTATTTTCTGGATTTAGGGGCTTTCAACATAATTATGCCATATGCAATTTTCCAAAAATTAGGTTTGAACCCTATGATGTCAAACAAAAAGGTCATTCAATTGTAGAAGTTAGAGGTCAAAGTGATTGGTGAACTTAACAACACTCATATGCAGTTGGATTTTGATCAAAAAGTACATCAATTTATTGATATTTGAGTAGTGGATATACCTAATGATTATGATATGCTCCTAAGTCAAGATTGGTCAAGAATATTAAATAGTTACATGTTAACTAACTTATCTCACATGCGGCTCCCATGCTGAGGCATACCCAATTAGATTATAATTGAGTGTGAGATGAGAATGACTCACATGATCATATAATATAATAAAATAAATGAAATATTATATGAAGAATCTAAAATTAGGGTCTATGCATTTGGGAAATAGGTAGAAGATTATAGGAATCTATATATTAACATGTTCATAAAATAAAAATAAAAAATTGAGGATTTGGATCAACTATATGAGGATGATCTCTTATGTTCACCATAAATAACTTCCTTCCATACTAGTTCACTAACACTTGAGAACACAAAACAGGTCGTCTAGAGTGTAGACTGAGGTTATTGGTAGCTCTTATCAATGCTAGAAATGACTGAGTCAAAAATCAAAAATCTCAAAGTAAGTCCTCTAAGTGAAAATTAAATAATTACAAGATCTTCAATTGAGGAAACAACCATTTTGGATAGCCTTGTACCCACTTATGCTATCGAATAACTAACTAGGAGGTCATTGTCAATCAAGAAATAAAGTGTATGCCCACTATATATTGAGTATATAAGTAGAGACATTAATATTAAAGCAACACCTATCTTTCAAAATCCATTATACATAGCTAAAGATCATTTATTGAACGTAAATTTTGATGGATTTAATTCTAAGAGTAGGTGCGGTACCAAGGTTGAGCTCATCAACCCATGAGAAAAATAATACTTGGCTGCCTTTCATATATAATTTACTTACACAAATAACATGGCTAAATATAAATCATTATTTCATGGTCTCTAGTTTACTCTTAAGATGAATTTTAAAAATCTCAAAGTGTTTGGTGATTTAGAACTAGTGGTTAAATAAGTTATAATCCAATACACTTGTAATGACAAGTAATTTTTAGATAATGAATATGGGTATGGAAATTAATAGATAATTTCAATGCATTCATCATACAAACATTTCCTTGTAGGAGAAATTACATAATAGATGCATTGGCAATAATTGTGAATAATATAGAACCTATTGTTAACTCCATATTATGGAGGTTCTCCATGGAGTTAGGTTATACTCATGTTCATGACAACATTAGGAATTTCCAAGTATTTAATGATTATCAACATATTGTTGACTTCATCACTAACATGAATATATTTGAGTCTTCAATTATATATGAAGATGATATAAAGTAATTTGAACTCGATGAGGAAGGAGTTGTAAATTTGAAAATCAATAGTATACCAAAAGGCATCATTTCAATTCATAGGTTTTTTAACATGGATTACCAAGGTGAAAATGAGAAAACTACTTTTTATAAAAGTATATTCCACTATCATTTCAATCTAGGCAATGCCAATGATTTAAATAATGTGCTTTTAGGCACATGTACAGAGATGAAAAAACAAAGATTCATTCAATCCTTGAATAAAGTTTAATATGTCATAGCATAGAGTTATAAATACATTAAAGTGTTTATCACTTATATTTTCATTCATAACATCCCTCTTAATCTAGGAGTCAAACCATTCCATCAAAATCAAAGACTAGTTAATCCATTTCTAGAAACACTAGAATTAAAATAAGTACAAAGTTGCTCCAAACAAGGATAGTCTTCCTTGTCAAGCACTCCACATGGATGGCTAATTTGGTGTTATTTAGGAATAAAATTGGAGAGATAAGGCTCTATGTGGACTTATGTAACTTCAAAAAATCCTCAAAGAAAGATAATTGCCTATTGCCTTCATTAGATGAATTCTTATAGATAGTGAAGGAATATCAAATGATATCATTTATTGATGGGTATTCAAGATATAATCAGGTAGTAGTTGACTATGAAGACTAGATTAAGACAAAATTTATAACTAAGTGGCAAAAGTTCACATATAAAATAATGACATTTGGCCTAATAAATGTGGGTTCCACCTTCCAACATTTCATGGATATTTCATTTAAGGATCTCATTGGTAAGTGTATAGTCATATACATAGATTAATTAACTATCATTTCCAATAATAGATATTACCACATAAAAGACTTGAGAGCAGTATTGTAAAGGTGTATAGATCTTTAAATCTCCTTGAACTCAAATAAGTGCATATGTGTGGTCTCAAAAGGCATTTCAATAGACTAAGAAATAGTGGAGATAATTATAAAAATTGTGTTGCCTAGTATAAGAAAATATCTAGAGTCATTATTTGGAAATATTAACTTTTTTAATAATCTAATTTTGAGCTTTACAGAGATAGTGTAACCACTAAAAAACATGATAAATAAGGATGTTAATGTTTAATGGATGGTTGAAACACAAGAAGATTTTTCTCTAATTAAGAAAGAAATTTTAAATACACTAGTGTTAATTAGTCCTGACTATACACATCCCTTTACCATCTATTCATTCAATTTTGAACACTCAAGTGTTATTATTTTAATGCATAAGAAAGAAGCTAGAGATGAGAGACCTATCTCATTCATGAGATCTCCATACAAAATACTAAACTAAGGTATTAAACAATAGACAAACAATATTTTGCCTTAATCAAAGTAGTAAAAACATTTAAGCACTACATTCTTATCAACACAATATTTGTAGTCATCCCAAACCTAGTAGTGAAGGCTATGTTAATGAAAAATGAGTTGGTGAGTGGAGGGGAAAGTGGATGACCCTTTTCCAAGATATTAATTTGTAACTCCAACTAATTAAAATTGTGAGAGGTTAATGACTCTAAAAATCCATGGTTGAAGTGGACTTGTAGATATTTTGCTAGTAGTACACTGTGTAGGATATCACAAAAGATGATTCATACCAAGATCTAGTCTACTATTTGTTCAACAATGAGTGTCTAAGTCACTTGATTTACATTGAAATAAGAACCTTATGCCATAAAATTAGATAATTCATCATCAAATTGGGTGTACATTATATAAAAAACCATGAAGGCATCTATTTGAGATGCCTAAACAAATAAGAAGTAATTGGAGTACTCAATGATTTTCATGCAAAATATAGAACTAGTCAGAGTTCATGAATTGATATGGCCCATCAAATAATTAGAATAGGTTATTACTAGCCACATGTTTTTAAATATGATCATGCCCATGTCTAGAACTATCATATCTTCCATGTTGTTGTTCTTAGATAATTTATCCCTATCATGCCATTGCAACCATTTTTTGAGGTTCTTCCATTCATAAAATGGGGATTATATTTCATTGGTGATATCAATGATAACTCCTATATAAGTCATAATGATAACTCCTATATAAGTCATAAGTTTAACCTTACAAACATTAACTACTACACACATTATATTGAAGTTCAATCATTCAATAATTCTACCATCAATGTCATAATCAACTTCTTAGAGGAGCATATCATCACCAAGTTTGGGATGTCTTATATTTTGGTATGTGATAATGGCCTTACTTTCTCCTCATTTTAATTAAACAAATGCACTTATAATAACTAGGCAATTATAAAATTCTTATATAACCATTACCCATAATTTAATGGGTTTTATGAATTGAAAACATAAATTTGTTATATGTTATTAATAAAATCTTAGAAAAGAACCCTAGGGATTGACACAAAATTTCAAAATTTTACACTATAGTCTAACATAACTAGAGTTAAATATTCTCTAAGTATTTCCCTATACCATCTCATATATGTCTAAGATATTATCTTCCATGTGAGACTAATAATCCTAACCTTGCATTTCATAAGAGATTACCTAGAAACTAACAACAAAATTGAGGCTCGACTCCTGAACCTAATACAACTGGGAGAAAAATGTGATGCATCTTTGCTACACTTTAGCAAGCACTAAGGAGTATTCAAACATTGGTTTGATGAATGAACTGAAGTGAAAACCTTTCATATCTATTATCTTATCTTTCTTTGGGACAAGGATCATAAGAAAAGTGAAAAACATGGTAACATTGATGTCTTTTGGTTGGGTCCCTACCTACCAAAATTTTGAAATATTGGATGAGAATGTTTTCCACCTAAGTTGTGTAACTGTTGAGAATGTAATATTTCCTATCCATGGGAAATTCCTCAAACACTATTTCCAAGCCTGAACAAGCTTGTAAATCTCCTTTACATATTTTCTTAATTATTTCACTTTGTTTCTTTTTTTTTCTTGTTCCTTTTTTTAGTTTAGGTTTGATTTTGTCACTTTATATTTGTTTATTTTGACTTTTGATGTTTGGTTTTGTTTTGTTTTGTTATTTATTTGAGTTGAACCTATTATTTTGATCTGAGGGTTACCCTTATTTATCAACATATGATGAATGAGTGGATTGTATGTGAGTATAGCTAATGGCTTTCCTATGAGTAAAGGTAAAGATTAATGTCTGAATACTTATGTAAACTATTATGTTTACCTTCTATTTTAATAATGTTGAAGGCCAATAATTTGGAACTAAACATATGGATTTTGAAATCCCTCTTTTCTTGTTTAAGGACCATCAAATGCACTAAATGAAGTATCTAAAAGAAGAATGCAACATTAATTTAATTATGATTTGTCTCATTTGTCATGGAATTCCTAATTTCTCCTTAAACCCATGGATTGGTCCCCAACCCGCCATAGATGAAAAATTAAAACATATTTCAAAAAGAAATTGAACTAAAATATAAAATATGAAAAATCTCCTCAAAAGAGTGATCCTCGTAACCTCCACCATAGGCTTTCTAGCTTGGTTGGTAGTGGATGAAGGACTTTGAAAGGTACCATATGTATCTTTGTTAGTGCTATAAATACCTAGTCAAAAGTAAATAAATGCCCATGTTATTTTTATTTAAGCCAAATTACAAAAAAAAACCCATTTTAGAAGTTTGTAACATTTGGGAAAATATAATTTATTTTGTGTGCCTATAAAATAATTAAATTAATCATGTAGCTCCCACACTAATAGTATTTAATAATATTATAGCTTAGTATGTCATGAGTTGAAGTAGAATTTTATGCCTTTATGTTTTGATTTTTACCTTGGATTATTTCTTGTACCCAATGCTTATGTTTGAATTAGAATAAAAAATTATTCATTTTCAAGATACTCAAGAGTATCTCCCTGCGAGATTCACCATTTATTGTTACTTGCACAACATGCCCAATTTTAAACCTAAAAATGGGGACCCTTATTTTTCTTGACTGATATGAATGTTTTCACATATAGTCTAATGGACCTTTCATGTTTGACAATTTTGTTATGAGTGGGGATTTTCATCTTTATTAATGGCTAAATATTGAGTTAAGACCTTTTGAATTACAAACATAGGATATTAAATCAATTTTTATGTGCTAGGTCTTATTTTATTTTTATCATTTGAGTGGCCTATCTACCTTTAGCCTTTTTGAGGTAGACTCAATCCTTAGTTATACTGATCTCAGATCAACCAATCCCATATCCCTTGAACTCAAGTTCCTCAAAGCTCAAGTCTCCCAAGTTAGGTTTTGTCAGATGACCAAGCCCATCATGTCAAGTCTACTACATATTTTAATTCAAGATCAATGCCTTATCCATGTTTATTTATTTTAATTTGAGCCTTAAGTCTTTGAGTTCCTTGGGACCTTTCCATGTGTCATTATTGGGTCATTTCTAGGTTCTGAGATAGTTTGTAAGCTTTTTAAGTCCAATTTTTTTTCTAAAAAATATAAGTGTTTTTAATACCCCCAACCTCAAAAAATTACCACATGTCATGATCTTGGTAACCCATTTAGGGAAAGACTTGAAATAAGTCTAAAAGGATATTAGTTTCAAGACCCTAAGAAGCTACCACATGGTGACTTCTTATTTTGGGAGATTAGGGACTCAAAAGACTTGGGTGATGAGATAATAATCCTATGATTTTGAGGCTTTGAGAAGATACTATGTCATAAATTCTTAGAACCCCAAAACCATCGGGACCAAATTGATTAAATAAGTTAGCCCAAAATCTTGACTCATGATGGTGGTTCCATGTGGTGTCATCTTGTGCCCCAAACCAAAGACCCAATCAAATGATGGACTACCACATGACACCTTAATGACATTAGCCTTTCCCTAAGCTTAAATTTGATAGATGTCTACCCATTTCCAAGCCATAAACCTAGGCTTCTAGACCAATGAGATCATGCTACATAGAACTCAATAATCATATAATTGATGGTTATCATTAATGTCAAAAGGCAAAATATCAAAGGAAGACAATGGTTGATCAAATATGCAATTTATATTAGCTAAGTAGACTTCATAGAGACATCATCCCACCTTAAATCACTTAGGCTAAATTAATTATAGACTATATGTTATATACTTATAGAAAGGCATGTTTTCTAATTAAGAGTGGACTAAATATGAGTGTTTATGGTTTAAATATAAAATCTATCATTTATTTCTCACAAAATTGGTTGTCTTATCTTTTAGGTTCCAGTCATTTGAATGTATTTTATTTGTCTTTTATTTAATGGGTTTATGATTTACCCTCTCAATTGATCTTTTAGGGATCATATTTCAATCTTAGTCATTGATTTTGACACATGTCTTCATTAGGGAGTTCTAAGTGTCATCTAGATATGGAAATTTGGGAGACCAATGATCCATGTAGATATACCTAGTCATAAAGAGGGGCCTACACATTGAAATTTATGCCCCATCTAGTTGTGAAGACTATCAAAGTCCCAAGATGATTGTATGTCAAGTATGGGAAGTGTAGTTGATTTTTCACCAGCTAAAAGGACATAAAGTGATATATTGATCCAAAAATTGAAATATTTGGTTGAAATATAATTCAATAAATAAGAACAACACAATTCAAATAATGTTATCTCTGAGAATAGATGCTTTATTGATCAAATTTGGAGACCCAAATGTATGCCTATCTCTGAGAAGAGATGTCTCATTTTCATTTTAGGTTACATCTTCATTTATACATGTTTTTAAGGTGTGAGGAGGATATGGAAGGTCACAAATCTGAAGGTATATTAAGTGGTTTGACTTCCATGATTTACAATAATATAGAATTCGAGGAATTACTATTTTTAGAAACTTGCTATTTTTAGACTACACTACTAAAATTGAAATTTGGGGCACTTCTATTAGGTTTTTGGGGATAAAAATTAATTAAGAAAATATAAATTCCATCTCACGATTTCCCCCTCATTATCATCTTTCCAATGGTTCAAATGGTGAGTCAATTGGATCTACAATACAAAAGTTATGGCTCCCAGAAGTTTTGTCATCAATTGGGGTAGACCCATCACCTGAATTATCACCTAAATTGTTGCGTGGATAATATATTTTAGGCTATTAAATAAAATAATTGATCTAATAGATATTTAAATCAATCTAAGTATGGCATATTCATTTAATCATCCTCTCAAATTATATGCAAATTTTTGTGTAGGGCATGGTATAATGGTAATCCAAAGGAGATCCCAATGATAATTTACCAATAATATTTGAATATAATCTCTATTATCCCCCCAAATTGAGTTAAAATTAGTTAATATGGCATGATTTATCATATGGCATACACATTATAGAAGGCCAAGGAGATACAATGAGCATAAAAGACAAATTTTAGACTTTAAGAGGCAAGGTCTCTGAGAATTACAAATCATGATCAAGTCAACAAATATATCAATTAATCAAAGGCATCCAACCACCTTCTCTACTAAATAATGAATTATTGAAACTACCCAGTTATTGGGTTGAGATGGCAAGTCAAGGGAAAGGTTAGCCACCTTTGTGTATATATTAGTTTTTTAGAGTGTTTCTCTAGGATAGAATTTTTTTAGGATTAGTGAAGGTTGTGATTGGATATCTATTTGTGAATTGTAACATAGACATATAGAACTAGACATATTTTCATGCTTTATTAAGATAATTTATCCCAAAACATGTTTTATTCTTGATGTTATAGAGTTTTTCTCTATCATTTTAATGATTTTAATGATCCAATATTATTAATCAAAAAGAATATCTTGATATTTGAAAAGTTATTAAGAGTTAAATCCATTTCCTATTCATGTATTTTTCTCTTATATAACTAGCTTCCCAAACTCTCACACTATCCTTAGGTTGAGTTCATGCTAAAGCTAAGGATTGATTTTTAGTGGGTGTGCTTAGTTAGATATTTTAGGAACATCTTCAATATTAGTAAGATTTTTATCTCTTTATCCCTTTTATTTTATATTCTCTTTATAATGATGAGCTAATCTAGGTTGAAAGTAATCTACAATTAAATGTTTATGTTGATTATTGTTTCATGGTTTTATCTATCATTGTTAAGAATTTTTTAATATAAACATGTGATTAATCTATTTGGAAATGGTTTATTTAATTGTTACACTCATATTTAATAGCTTATACTTTCCATTTTAAGTCTAAGCCTTTTGAATATTGACCAGGGAAATTCCAACCTCTTCCTAATTGTTTAAGTTAGATTTATCATAGAGATTTGATTTGTTAAAATTCCCCTTGAGTGAAATGGTTTCACATCAACCTATTGAGTGAAGGTTAGCATACCAAGACCTAGTAAATTTAGACTTTGAGAAGCATTTTATCTATGGTATATTCTTCCTTTTAGGAGAGGTAGGGTCTTAGTAAAACTCTACCTAATTTTTGTTATGTCAAAATCACCATCAATGTCCTCCTTCTACCAACAAACATATAATTTCTAAAATTCAAATTTATCCCAATGGATCATTCTACAAATTTTTTAATCCCAATTCTAGGAAATCCCAAAATTTATAGTATATAATCACATTTTATACACATTTTTTCTCAATAGATGACTAATAGGCTTATATCATTGCAATCACAAAAATATCTAACAACACATTAATATAAAATTACCGATTCTTCCTAATTCTGAGTCTCTATAGCCTAAGAATCCCTAATCTAGGTCTAAATACAACAACAAGGTCACAAATAATTAGTTTAATCACATAATCACACCATGATTGCACTAGCATATATCATATCACTAGTAGTTTAAATAGATAACCATAACATAGGAAAACTACATAGAATTTGATACATCTTCAAAATATTGGTATGTTGCTAGCAATCAACACCTAAGAATCACAATCCTAATACATTCCCCATTACCCCCATTTTACAACATTTTCCCCTATTTTTATTGAGCTAGGGATTTTAGTGAAGAATAAGAAGGCACATAGAGGATCTCACATTAAATTTAATTCATCTAAATAGACACATAGGACCTACAGGTGAAGTTACATCAATCAAAATTTATATAGGGGTAACAAATCCTAAGAGATGAAACCATGCCCTACATGTATTAATACAAGTTAGCTAAGTAAAATTAGTGAAGCTTTGTCATATATTAATATGGATCCCTATTACTAATTCACAAATACCTAACATAGTCACATGATCAATTTTCAATAATTGTTGTAGTCATATAGACCCAAGTCTAGCTAAGTCATTTATATTTTAGTACATTATTTTTTACACATTTCTAAAAATAGCAACAATCAGTTTGTGTGATTATTTGATATCTTATTTTTCTTTATTTACTTAAAATTTTATATTATATTTATTAACCTACATTAATAAATATTTGATAAAAAAATTGGTGAACCTATTTATTGTTGATTATTATAAAACCCTAACTATTCATGTTTTTATGGTTTCTTTCCTTTTTTTATTGTTTCCAACTATTGTATTAGGGTTTTAAAATTTATTAAATAATTTTCAAACACCAATATTTCAAGTTTAATTTCACTTTTTATGAAATGTAATAAACTTGTTTCTACCTCTATTAAAATAAGTGGTAGATTAAGTGGTACACAAGTTGAGCAAACTCTAAATTTTTTGATAAAGTGCATAAGATTAATAAGAAGTGTTATGATACAGACTTATAATATTTGAAATATGAATATATATAATGTATATCAACACAAAAAAATAGATATTTATGGGTAAATATTCATAAATATTCAATATATGCATAAATAGAATAATTACCCTTAAGGTAGGGCAACACCATACAATACTCCTTTATGAATCAATAACTCCACAATGCCATTTTGAGGGATCAACCTCTAATATCTTTCTATAAAATATCATAATTAACACTTAATTTATTGATATCCTTTACACTAATCTTTATCACCTTTATATAGACCTATATATAACTAATAATGGATGGGTAAATTCTTATTCCCAATATAAGTCAACCAATACCCAAGATGATCGTTATCCTATATATTAGACCCATATAACTAAATAAGGGGGATGTGTGCCACATGTAAACATATCCATGGGTACATAATATTCCTTCCCTCCTTGGCATGTTTTTTCCTAGAAACATAATAAGAAATAATATAATTAGTGTGTTTCAAATCATTTCACACTTTTCTCCAAAATTAATCACCCAACCACTCATATGTTATCTTTGTAGGTGATAGCCACTGAACCCTATTTCCAAATTCCATTATGTTATTCTAATTTCATTCATAATCATAATTTTACCTCATTAGTGTCCATGCATAAGGATCCCTCCTCTGATTCCATGTTACATATTTTATTGCACTACTCTGATTCCATGTTCCATATTCTAATGTGCTACTCTAATTGTACACATCATCATATTAGTTATTATGCGGATTTCATGCATAGCAATATTGATTTTCCCACTAATTCCATATTCCATAATTTATTGTGATATTATGATTTTGAACATGATTTAGTAATTCTTCTTTGTCTTCCATGCATATCCAAAGTGATTACTGCATTGATTTTTTATGTACCCATAATTATTGGTGTTGTGATACTCCCTAACATTCCTCCTTGATTGTTTCCTCTCATGATGATGTGGGTGTCTACATGCCTCAACCTTTTATAATAATTTTACCTTATTAACCATTTCTTATACTTCTTCTATATTTTTATTGGGTGGTTCCTTTATACTAAGTAATTGAAGTTTTCTTCTTTACATTTACTATTTCTTCATCTATGTCTTCATCTAAATCTTCTTCATGCTTTTCTTCACTTTCTTCAATCTCATCCTCATGATTTATCTTGATTGGTCTCAATATCTTTCCCAATATGATATCATTTAAATTAACCTTATTTTACTTAGACCAAAACATCATGAAATTATTCTACCCATTATTTTTTTCTATTCTCAATGTCTCTAGCCATGGACATCCAATAAGCATATCCACACCATTTATATGTAAAACATAAAAATCTGAATGTAAATCATAATTATCCATAGTGAGATTTAAATATTAAAAAACATTAATATTCTTACCATATACTTGAATTTCCTTGATATTCTTTGCTTCAACATCTATAATTTGAGAAACATCAATATTTTAGAAGTTGTACTTATTTCTAGGGTTTATAAACACAATGACCTTATTTTGTTGAATCCATCCAAGAAATTGAAAGATGACTCTAATTTTTTTGGAGCTAAATTATTTAAACCCTTATCATATAATATTTATTATTCATATTAGATATAATATACCTCTCCTTATTCACCATATTTACCCTCCTCTTCTTCATTAGTCTCTATTTATTCTTCTTCATCATCACTTGCATGTTCTTCCTCATTGTGATCAATTTCATTAGCTTTTCCTATTTTTTCCATATACATTATTTGAAGTATGTTATTCATTATAATATTAATTATTTTAATCATATTTCTTATTTTTCATCAAATTGACCTTATTGTTCACATTTATCTAGGTAAACTTGTTTCATTTCTTCCCATAAAAACTTGCATCGGTTTACTCCAATCTCATCCTGCCAAAATATTATAAGATCCTTTAAAAAATGTAGAAAATGTTTTTCCCAAAAAATTCATTGAAAATTATAATCCTTAAATGATCCATAATTCTATATCATCAATATCATCCTCCCTAAAAATACTTGTAACATCATGATCCACAAAAAAACTAGGGTTAACAAAAAAAAACTATAATTTCAATAACTTGTGTGAAATTGATCCAAACTATCAAAATTTTGGATTGTAGCTTCCATGTATTATATCAAAACTTAAATGAAATTTTGGTATAGAAAATTATAAAATTTAGGACTGTATAGTGATTCTAAAACTAATAATAAATTCATAGTAACTCACACAAAATGTATCAAACAATTCTTAAATTTTAACTGTCAATTTCCTATATAATGGTATTAAACTAGTAAAAATTTCATAGAAAAATTTTAATAATTTTTTATATATTATAAATTTTTTAAAAACCCTAAAATAGAAATATCTCCCTCAAAATTGATCATAAAATATTAAATGTTTTATTATGACTTCCTTGTAATATACTCCCACACTAAAAAATGTTTGCATAAAAAATAGTGATAGATTTAAAGATATAATTGATTCACTAAAACAAGGGTTTCACCCAAAATATTTGCCCAAATTATTTTTTTGATACAATATATTTACCCTAATACTACCCTTAAGGTAAGACAACACCATACAATACTCACTTAGGAAGGAATAAATTCATAATATGACTTTGAGGTTAAAACCTCCAATATCCTTCTACCAATTAGAAGACTCAACACTTACTTGATTGATATCCTTTACAATCATCTTGATCTCCTTTATGTATACCTATATATAAATAAAAATTTATGGGTAATCTTTTAATCCTAATGTAGGTCGACCATTATCTAATGTGCTAATTTCACAAGTTACTCATTTATATTACTATATTGGATTCATATAGCTAAATAAGGGGGATGTGTGCCACATGTCAAGACCTCCATAAACCCATATACATTAATATATCATATCCCTATGTACATAAAATTCCTTCCCTCCATGACATTTTTCATCCCCAAAACATAAGAAACCAAATAATGAATGTATTTTAAATGATTACACACTTGTCTCCATGCTCTATTTGAGGGTCTTATATTGGATTGGTGTGCTGAGTTTATGTGATAATATAATATCTTTAAAAAGTTATTGAAATGTCACCACATATCATTCTCTCACATTAAATACATTTCTATTATTATACCTCTTTCAACGGATTTGATCAACTTGGCTATTGTGATTTACATAGAGCATAGGGCTTACTAATAATAGATTCACTAGTTTGAGACATAATATACAATATTTGATAGATGAGAACATCATTTATGTGGGTATATTTATTGAAATTAAAAAGGAAAAACCAAGTGAGAGTAGAATAATGAATATATTAATTGATCCTTTCTCTAAGAATACAAGTCAAGAAATAAGAAATAAATTAGAAGAGAATTACACATATAATTCACATCCTCTACCATATATGTATCATCTTGATAGAGACATGACGTCATTTGAATATAATTATTAGGATACATCATGTTTAAGTGCCATATAGAACATTTATTACATTTGTAGAACATGAAATAGTAGATGGATATTTTAATTTTCACTCTTTGTTCATTCAAGCTTACATTGGGCATCAACCCATACAGAGTGTTATGGTTGATAATTTTTTAAGTGTGGATATGTTCAATATCATACTTTTTTTAAATTTTGGATACATCGATAAAGATATAACTTATAAAATAAGAGTAATTAATGAATTTAATATAAATGTTCATATTTTTATTAGTGAGATCACATTACATATATAGGTTACTCCAACACATGTGGCCACCAATTTTATAAGATTACCTAATGTAACAGTATTAGATATTTTATTGGGACATGATAATTTTTAGCATCTTTATGTAGTTCCTTGTATAATAAAAATATGTTCAAAATACATTTTTACTAATGAATTTATCATATTTCATGGGAATCCATATTAGTACCCCCTAAAACCCAATTTATTGTTCTTACATAACATATATAATTTGAATAATCTAAAAAGTTTTAATCTATCTAGAGAGTTCAAAATAAAGTGGTCAAATTTATAGGGAGATCTATCCTTGAAAATCCACTTAATCAATTATTGTTCACATATTATAGAGATCCATTTTCTAATCCATCATGTCCTAGATTAGTATTATAGGAATTTAAAAGTGTTACACAAAGAACACCAACACATATTTATTATACTATACAATGGGTTATGGAAATTCCTAAAGTTCACAATATTCAACAACATATACATGATACTATATATTATCATCATGATAGTGGTAATTATGTTAAAAATCTAAATATTTTGTTTGTATTTTGAGATGAGATGAGATATTTCACATTAGCAAGATATTGTCCATTTTCAAGAGGCCATACTTCCTATGTTCAGTACATAACCTATTGATTATGAGGATCTTGTAGGACTCATTGATTAATATGTTTATTTTTTAGTTATACACATTTAATAATATAAAAAAATAAAACATTTCAAAAAAAATGAAAAATCAAGACTTGTGCATTATATGTAGTTCATTTGTATCAATTTATTTTTTCTTCATTATATGTAGTACTTCTCTATATCTAGTTTTATATTAAATATGATTCATAAGTGTACTTGAGTTAGTTTATAAAAATACAGGTTGTCATTTTCAAGTGTATTTTTAGGTGGTTATAGTGATAGGCCCAAAAAAATACATAAACAAAATTACACTACTTTTGATAGTCGCGTATTATGCCTTCATCCTATTATAGTGGACTTGTTCTAGTGAAAACAAACTCTAGATTTATCAGATTCAAAATAGTCAAAATCATTCTACAATTTTTTGACATCACATCAAGATCACTAGGGGTATATATATATATATATATATATATATATATATATATATATATATATATATATATATGTATGTATATATATATATATGTATGTATGTATATATATATATATATATGTATGTATATATATATATATATGTATATATGTATATATATATGTATATATGTATATATATATATATATATATGTATATATATATATATATATATATGTATATATATATATATATATATATATATATATGTATATATATAGTGAGATATCAATGTTAAATTAAGTGATCAGATAATGGTAGATTTTATGCAATGTATATTACTACCATAGGAATAAAAAGGATAATCATAGAGATATAAAACATAGGTAAAATATGCCCCCAATGATCTTGATGTGATGTCAAAAATTTGTATAAGGCTTTTGACTATTTTGAATCTGATAAATCTAGATTTTGTTTTCACTAGAACAAGTTCACTATAATGGGATGAAGGCATAATACGTGACTATAAAAAGTAGTGTAATTTTGTTTATGTATTTTTTTGGGCCTATCACTATATGTGCTCCTTATATGTGCACCACTTTTAGGAATCTTTCTTGATATATTTCTCTTAGTTTATCAATGCCATTACAAATATCATGCATCTCCCTAGTTGTATGATGTCATGATGGATATCATGTACCTTCCCTGAGTAATTATATATTAGTTTAAATTATTCAATAAATAATCACTATTTATAGTGTGCATAATTACTAACATCTATATATACATGACACTATGTATGCTTGGATTTACATGCATCATACATTTCTATATTTCTTAGATTATCAATATGATGTCATTATTTACAATGTTATAATTATTACTCTATCTTTAAATTTATCTATAAAATCATTTTCATAACTTTTATAATGAGCTAAGTTATGGTATAAGGTTCAAAAATCACCACAAAAGAGGGGGTAGACATAGTGGTTTGTCTTAGATACTAAGTTATAAAACTCCTATGCACAAGAAGGAAATAATAGTATTTACTTAGTTGATTATAGAATGAAGACTTGATTTTTACTCATAAATTATATTTAGACAGTGCCACACCCTAAATATAATGGTTCTAGCCTAGATTATCCAAAGTAGTGCCCTTTTGTCCTAAAAATTAGAAACGTTATTCTCTAAAATAATTATCAATTTACTAAATAATTTTCAATAGCTACCCAAAAACAATTTTAGATTTATGCACAAGTTATTATAGATTTTTCTCAACTTGGGGTATCATGTGATACATGTGTTCTAAAATTTATGTATTTTTTTCTCAAAGATTCATTTTTATATATCATAATCAATATACTAAAATATTATATTGGGGGCATGTGTGTAGCACATGAACAATTTCTTTCTCATTTTTGCTCCAATTTCCATATAAATAATTTAATTTCATGTCATTTTGTATTTTTTATATCTATAATCATTTCATATTGTATTTCACTAGTTCTACACTTAGTATCTCACTAGTTTTACACCAAAATGAATCTTATTCCATCTACAGTGTTTGATTCAAAATTTTCATGAATTTTCCACTAGAGCAACCTATTAGAATTCATACAAGGATTATAATATATTTTAATACCTTAGGTTATGTGATGATGAAATCAATTGAATCTTAAGTTTTAATTCATATTCTCCTACCAATAACTATTGGGACATGCATAGTCTAATCTAATTATTTTAATGAATAATTATCTAAAGGTTCCACTCTTTCTAGTCACCACTTTTACAATAGAGAACATAATTGTTTGCATACATTGAAAGGTGATTAATTCCTTGTAATTTTATCTATAAGTTTCATCTATTTACTTTTAGATTTATATCCTATATAAGGATTTATGTAGACATGCTTCATTGTATGTTTTTCATGAAGCATAGTTCAAAATGTGATCTACATTCAAGACCATTCTTCATAGGTAAGCTCGGGTATGACACTCTTCTTTTTAATCTAGTACTTTTACTTTGTTGCATTACTAGAATAAAAGTGGGGTAAATTTAGACATTGAAATCAATATTCAATGCTAAAATAATACTTTTGACAACATCTTAATCACTCTTAACCTATGTTTAATTCCATGGTTTTCAAATCATTATTCCTTTACTTATATATGGATGACCCTCTAATCTTAAGGTAAATATGATACTAAATGTTTGTATTCCTCATTTTAAGTATCCTAGACTAATTACTTGATTTATTCATACTTATAGTTTGAATATTTATATTCCTCAAATTAAATCACTTCTTTAGGACTAGATCATAGGTCATTCATGTATGAAACCACTAGTTTTATCCTCTTTCCAATTAATGAGTAGTTGATAAAATTATAATTCATCAGAACGGGTAATTTCACATGTTTTTCAAGCCAAATTCAAGAAAATCCCAAAATTTCCATTATATAAGCACATTTTCTACCCATTTTATTCACTATATTATTAAGATGATTATATCATTGCAATAAAAAAATATCTAATTGCACATTGAGATGAAATTACCTACTTTTCCTAATCATGAGTCCCTATAACCTAATAATACCTTATCTAGGTCTAAATACAACAACAATGTCACAAGTCATTTTTTAATCACATAATCACACTAGTATTGCACCAAAATGTAGCATTTCACTAGTATTTTAGCCACAAATTTGTAGCATGTGATAACGACATGGAGTTTGATCTATTTTTGGATTATTGGTATGTAGGAAATGATCAACAAATTGAATATTAAGGTCAAAGACAACCCAACCCTTTTCATGTTATCCCCATTTTATCTTAGTTTTTCCTCTTTATTTAGATATGGTTTTTAATGAATAATAAGGCATATAATATTTCCTACATTAAATTAAAGGCATATGAATATACACATGAGACCTATAAGTGAAGGTGAATTTGATAGAATTTACATAGGGGTAAAAAAACCCTAAGTGATGATATCATTCCATACAAATATTAACACATGTCATCCAAGCCCAAACATCATGGCCTTATCCCAAAATAATCTACATAATTTAACCTAATTCACATTAAGATCACAAAGTAATACAATTAGTTTACCATCACTATTGTAGTTCTATAAACCTAAGTCTAGCTAAGTCATTTATCTTTTAGCACTTCCCATTTTTAGCACATTTCTAAAAATAGTAATTTGTAATAATTTTATGTGTGATAATTTTATATCTTTTGTATTATAATTTACTCATAATTTTATCTTAATTAGATTAACCCACCTTAATCCAAAATTTGATAAACATGTTTAAAGAGAAGGAGATAGATTTAGGGGTATTGCATTCATAGTCATACCTTAGAATCAAAAATAAAAATAGAAGATAAGTAGATATATCATCCTATACTATAATAGAAAAGTAATAATCACATAAATTAAACCATTAATATAAAACACTAACATAAGATAGTATTGAATAGAGGTTGGCATAGTTCCTGATCTGAGCAACTTTTAGTCCATTTTTTTGGATTTTATTCCCACTTGCATTTGGTATTAGAACTAAAAAATAATGTAAAACACTAAGTATATTATCTTTGTTGTCACTTTCCATATTTATTAAGTGTAAGTGCCAAATCATTTTCTACATTTACATTCAAATACATGTTTATTATTACATTTAATATAAATTTATGTATAACACACTTATATCTTATTAAATTTTATTGATCAAAATAAGGTAAAACACATTTATCATTGTGTTTCATATGAACTTAATTTCTTATATTTTAAACATGTGAAGGATATTAAAATAATTATTCATCATTTCAACACACTCTATTTTAGATAATTTTAGCTTATTTCCAAGAGAGGAAGCAGACAGAAACTAGATACAAGTATGGTTGAAAAACCTATTTGGTTGTGTGCACATTGAATTATATGATTATAGAGAGATCCTCTTTGGCTTGGGAGGAATGACCTACCAGTAAAACATCACTAAATCAAATGATCGGTTAGATATATAGTTGGGTGGATTGCCTAGTGAGCTAGATCTTGGAAGCAAGATCTTCCTCAAGGGATATCAATCCACACATTTTAAATAGTTAAGTTTAAAATTAAAAGATAAAATACTTGCATAAATCATTAAAGATTTTAAAATTGAATACATGAAATGCTTGATAAAAAAATTGACTAAACTATCCAATTATAGAAATAAGTAGGTCAATACTAATGCTAAATAGGTTGGGTGTGATTAAAAAATTAGGTTAGGGCTTTGTGAATAAGCAAAGACAAAAAATGTTGGATTTGGTTGAGGGTAAGTGGGTGAAAATAGCTTCTTATTATTTTTTACCATAGTGACCATCGATAGTTGAGGTGATTATTGGTAGTTAAGGTGATCATCGATGGTTGAGGTAACCATCAACAGTTAGACAAACCATCAGTAGTTATTGTGCATTGAGTTTGGGTGATAAAAAGGTCAGATTAATGGTGTCACAAGAGGAAATTCTAGGAGATTGGTTTATGATGGGTTGATTACAAAATAGAAATAACATATTGATATATTGAAAACAAATACTTAGCTTATTATAGGTTGATCTAGTGAATGGTTGAGGTGGTTAGATAATTTATGGAGTATTTCATGATTCTAGTAGAATAATGGTACTTGGTTATTAGCTGAGTGGTGGTGGTAAGTCAACTCTCTATCATGATGGCTAGATTATTGGATTGATGTAAGAATACCTATAATGAAACTCTACATATGAAAGATATTAATAGTTATAGGATCCCACTTTTTTACCTCTTGATCCTCTCTTATTATAGGAAGGAGAGGTTCAATAATATGTTAACAAGAGATCCAATTTATTGTCTAATTTTAACTTCAACATGCATGGATTCAAACATGAATTAGACAAGCTAATTATAAAAAAGTAAGGTAGAGTGAAGGTTCAATTAAGTTGGTTTAGATAGTAAAACATGACTATCAGTGGTTAGGGTAACCACCAATGGTTAGGGTGATCATCGATGGTTAAGGGTCAAGGTCAAGTTGAGTTAAAGAGGTGGGTTTAGTCAGTAGGTCAATCTAAGTAAGGCTAGGTCTAGTTACCAATCAAAAGGTCAAGTTGGGGAACTAAGGGGTCCCAAAGTGGTCTAGGGGAGTTGTGACATTTAGAACCATCATGTGTGGATTGATGATGTCTACATTTTTCCTTTTTTTGTTATGTAATTTGTATCAATAAAATACAAAACAAAAATGAATTATTGGTCAAAGGTTAAATTGCCCTGAGTATGGGAGGAGGTGTTCCCCCTAAAAATGGGAAGTGATGACATAAAACAAAATTAAGTGTGGGTTTGATGAATTGTAAGGTGGTGAAAAAAGGTGAATGTCAGAGGTTGGAAACTATAGTGAAAACACATGTATAAAGTGAAAAATAGTGTGATATCCAAGATTATGTATTTACTAGGTTGTCATAGTTGGTAAAAACTAAGGTTGGTATTAAAAGGATAAGTGACAAGTAGATCATATGACCACATCTAGGTGTGGTGGTTAGGAACACTCGCAAACAAAATTCTCCTAAGCAAGGTTTATGTTTTCATGGGTATCTAATAGAGGAAGTGCTCTCAGGGAAAACACAATTTAGTTTGGTGAATCCATGGGTATCTAAGGTAAGAAGTTCTCTTAAGAAGACATAAATTGGTTGGGTGTGTGCAAGGTAGCATATGCTCAAAAATAGGTCAACATGGAAATTGTTGTCATTATGGTCAAAAGGACTAGACAAGATCATCATAAAATACACATGAGTTGGGCTGAAATGGACCACTGGTGAGGTGATGAAGTAGTTGGTATGGTAGGTAAAGAAAGTAGCCTCCATGGGTGGGTACTAAGTGTGGGTGCTAAACATTTAAAAATTTAGTTGAATAAATTTTAGGACCATGACCATTGATGATTAAGGGCCTTAGGGTCGATCACTAAAGGTCTCCCTAACCATCAACAATTAAGGGGAAAATGCTAAAAACATGGAGACAAAAGTGTTGAGTGAATCACTTTTACTCATTTTTCTTTTGTGACTTCTATGACTTGCTTCTTTGGCATTTTGTGCAAGAGTGTTGATGAGGTTTTTTTTAAGTGGGTAACTGGGTAAAGTTGAGTGTTCAGTTGACTAAGATGTGGAGGGTAGAATGATGAGGATGTAGGGTAGATGTGGATGAGGATGGGTTGTGGGTTCTTAGATTCCTCATCTATGATGGTCGAGGAATGAGGTAGGGGATGCTTTAAATTGGTATATTAGATGTGATTTGGTATTGTAAATGGTTTGGTTTCTTCTTGATTTGTTAATGTTTTGGTGGTTGAGGTAGGGTTTGACCTAGGTATTAGGGTTTTGGTGGGTTTTTGGTTAATTTTATGGGTGAAAGTGAAATTAGGAAGGGGTAGTTTAGTTAAGTTAGGGTAAGGGTAGGTTTTAGGAAAATTATAAAATATTTATGGTGTCTAGGTATGTTTTGGGTAGGCTAGGTTTGGAAGTTTTCTATTGGTGGTCACACATAGTGACCATTAGTGGTCATCCTAACCATTAATAGTTGAGGACTAGAGGAAAAATGGTCACCTGATCGTTGGTGGTCATCATGACCATCAGTGGTCAAGTTGAATGGAAAAAAGGTTAAGGTTAATTTTATTGATTTTTATAAGTTTGAATGGAAATGGTGGCTTGAAGATGCAAATGATTGATGTGTAGTGGTTTCTGGTTAGGGTATAGGCAATGTTTGGTAATATTTTAGGGTAAAAATAGGATAAGTGATATAGATAAGAGGTAGTTATAAGAGGTCAATTTCATAAACAATGATAGTAAAAATAACTAAGTGTGTCTTATAATGAACCTTGTAGGCATGGGAGTAGATTCATATTCATGATCGAGTGTCATGCATCTTCCCAGAGATTCATCAAAGGATGACTACAATAGACTAGGCTCACATGGAGGAGGTTGGTCTTAAAGCAATGTTGCACTATCATCACATGCCATAGGATGTAGTGATGATCATGTACTTTATCAAAATATGGGATTCAACCATGAACAGCTTCCTTCTCCCCACTAGTGAGATGATCTTGCTAGAGTATGTGCACATGATCACTCGATTACCCATGTAGGGTGATCTAATTCATCACATTGAGTGAGAGGAGAGAGATGATTTCTTGGAGATGTTATATGAAGATGATCACAATCTTGTTAGATGGCACGTTGGAGGATTTAGCTACACTCTACCCTACCAGAGGGAGAGGGGTGAGAGGAAACTACTTATGATGATGATGATCCTAGTATCAGGCTTTGTTGTTCTTAATTCAAGAAGCAAGAGGTTTCCCTATCTACTATTGAGCATATTGGTTGAGATGTTTCTAGGCTATAGAATGTTTGGTTGGGTGCCTATGCTTATAGTGAAAATATATAGGGAGATATGGGGTTTTAGAGTTCATAGGAGATATGACATTAACATTAAAAAATCATGCTACATTATTGGGCATATGAGCACATCTAAGTTTTGTAACCGATGGGGTTATCATATGAAGGTTATGCCCAGATGGAGTTCGTAGTCAGCTTCATATGATGGAGAGATGATTTTCCCTATCTGGACCAAGAGGAGGGGTATACAACATTGATTGGTTTAGGGGTGCCTTGGATGCCTTGGTCATAGGTGATGTTATCTAGAGGCCGTACATCAAGTTTTTAGAGTGGGTTGGATTTAGGAGACATATATTATCCTTATAGAGATATAGGTAGATTCTCAATAGGAAATATGGGGAGGTAGAGCTCATCTCATTTGATAAGGTACAAAGGAAGTTTGGCATGTTATAGGGTATCCCAAGCCTATTTCCCAAATACAAGTAGGAGGATATAGAGATCCTACTAATTGAGCCATAACTATTTTGGACATTACTTGATTGAGAGGAGTTGTTTGCATAGTCAGAGATATATGATGTAGGTTTTATGGATTATTACCTTGCATGGTACCAAGCTCTTTATGTAGTAGTAGATTTTGGTGGTGATGGTGGTGATAGGTAGCTAATGGATGTTGACCCATCTGGTAGAGGTGACTAGAGGGCACATGTATAGGGGTTTCATTAGGTGCATATGTAGGAGTAGTATAATCTATAACATATGCTCAAGTGGTAGCTTTACATGGTCAGTTGGCTACAACATAAGGTCAAATAGCCATAATTATAGGTGATAAGGACCAAGTCAGAGCTACACTAGCCTTGGTTACCTATGGGAGAGACTCTTTGATATAGGATATAAGAGGAGCCATAACATCTATAGGACTACTAGGTGCTATTCCCATGGCAAGGTATCTAGCCATAGTGGAAGAGCTATGCTAATATGAGTCCATAG
Source organism: Torreya grandis (assembly GCA_037957365.1). Lineage (NCBI taxonomy): Eukaryota > Viridiplantae > Streptophyta > Pinopsida > Cupressales > Taxaceae > Torreya > Torreya grandis. Next base: position 2,047,546 of record JARHVA010003037.1, on the reverse strand, counting down.
TCCTAAGACATTATCCTAATGAGCCCTGATGGGGATAGTACAAATCTAGTTTGGTAGGTGGTACTAGAATGGTGACACCAAGTTATTTGGTTACTTATGTAGGCGAATAGGTAGGTGCCTTAGGAAGATAAGAACTAGAAGGTAGTGGTACCCTAGGAGATAGTGGTGACTTAGGGAAATAGTTTATGATATGGATATGGGATATTATAGTTTTTTATATATCATTTTGATACTAGCCTATGATCCAATATGGTGAGATGTATATTGTGAGATAGACATGTATATTATTGCATACATTATGATGTTAGTGATGATAAACTCATGATTTATGATATGATCTTCATTTATTGCTTATTGTTCATGGCTCATGATTTGAATTTTATGTTCATGATGTTCATATTGATCATTGATGATGTTATATTGATTATGGTTGTGATATGTATATGTTTAGTCTCATGATGACATGTATATGGATTCATCTTAGATAGGCATGTGATGAGATGGCCTTGTATTTTATGTTCATGATGTTGTTTATGATATTTATGGTTATGATAATGTTTGCATTGACCAAATTTTACCTATGGTTAAATTTGAGTCATCACCCACATTTTTAAACTTTTTATAAGTTTATTCATGTCCTATAATGGGTTTCATATTAACCTAAATGTTTACTTATCCCTAGATAACCCTTGTCCAAAGTCTAGCCCCTTATACTAGTCAAGTTAATGAAATTCAACCCTAGTCAAATATGGTCAAACTTGGTCAAAGTCATAAATTATGTTTAGTTATTCCTAATGTGGTTTTGAATATGACTTAGTATCTTTCTAGGTCATTTAATTGCTCTTACCATGTTTAATATGTCAAAAATGCCTTATGAGGCTACCTTTTAGCTAAAAAAGAGGACTTATAGAGATGGATAAAGAGACAAACTTGTCATAAATATGTGGTTAACATGGGAGAGGTTATATAGTTTTATAATTAGGCATTTGATAGTCCAAGAATCAGTTATTCTCAAAGAAGGGAAGTTTCCCCTTATTTTTAGGCCCTTTTGGGCACTTGTATGGAATGGATCATCTCACTTGCAGGTGGAAACATTAGTTATGTACCTCTTCACATCCAAATAGCCATATCCACATTTATTTTTTAGATAATTCATAAAATTTCATTTCTTTCTCCTTTTTCTACCATCTTAGTTTGGTAAACAAATAAAGGGCAACTTTAAGCACTTGGTACGAACCGTACAGGTGAAATTGGGCGGAGTGCTTATATAAGGTGATGTTACTAAGAGTGAAATTAATTTTCATAACAATAAATTTAAATTTGGTACCCCCTCCTTTATGAACAATGATTAACACTCCAGGCATCTTTTTATGGACTTACTACCATGAGGGGGTCTCCTTTTGAGCGTGTTTTATATTTTCTTGTTTTGGATTGATGATTTTATGTATTAAAAGTGTAAATGTTTTGAAAGACATACCCATGATTATTATTTTTTTGTAAATCTCAAATACTTTAGAGAGCCCTTCTAGGCTTGTACATGCTTGCAAAATACCTAGTTTGCATCAACAATCATCTCAGTTTCCTTGAAAATGATTTGTCCATGTTTTAAAAAGTGTTTTATTGTTTTTTTAGGGATATTTCTAATTTTTTTTGTGTATGAAATAATTTAAATTTTTCTTGTGGTCATTATAAGGCCTTTCCTTGCATTTTCGTGCTTCCTTATGTTATCCTTGCATAGTACAATCACAAAAGTTCACCTACAAGAGCATGTTGACATCACTATAATAATGTGGAGGTTTTGATATGGTACATAAATATTTTTGGAATTTTTTATTACATTGGAGTGCTGGGGAAAGGCATATATATGTCACAAATTAGCATACTTGGAATGTGGTCTCAGTCTTGCCTGTGTTTAGAGAGCAATCACTTATAATTAGTGTTACAAGATGCCAAAAATGCCTTAAAGGGGTTTTTAACAATTGATCATCTAATTTTTGGTTTTCCTTGTTATTTTATAGGTCCAAATATATTCCTTGATGGTTCTAGCTTGACAAGAAAGTGTTAAATCAATGAATGGAGAAGTTAAGCTGTATTCAAGCCCTTTGCTCCAAAATGACCAAAATAGAGGCCTTAGGGGTTTTGAAAACCCTCTTAGATTGAATTTTAAAAAGTTTTTTAACCATAAAATTTATTTCCCTATATCAAAAAAATTCTCTACCAATTTTGGAGGAGAAAGAGTGAAGGGAGATCTAGGTTGAAGAAGATCAAAATCATCCAAAAACACACTGAAGTCAATCAGTGAAGTCTATAGGATTTTGAAGGAGTTTACCTTGGAACAACTATGGAGAGTCATAAGCTATACCAAAGGAGGGAAAAAATTTCTAAATGGTCCAAAAGGTAACCCTAAGAAAATTTTTCATGAAGGAAGATATATTAGGTGTAATGACATAATAGGCATGTACCATGTCTGTATAATAACGTAAAGTTATACCTATAGCTAGGTCATTAGGCACTAGTCATCTTTGAAAGTTTGACACTATTTTTTATATTTAAATGTTATTTGGGAATTTTTATCAAATATTTTCATTTTTACAAGATATTCAATCCTCAAGGGAATTTCAAGAATTCTATGGAGACCTATAGCCCTTGTACAGACTGAGATAGAGGTCATAGGAAAATCAAAGACTGAGCTAGGGATATGATGGTTTTAACCCTATAGGGTGGATTCAAGATAATAATATGTTTATATATTAAATAATAATATTAGGAAGGTTCCATATACCATATGGCTCTAATCAAATGTATAAAGTTGTACCTACAACTAAGCAAAGGGGACTGTGGTAGGTAGTGAGTGATGATAAGCATTGGAAGTGCTAGTAGGTTATAAGAGCCAAAGGGAATGACTTAAAAATAACCATGAAAATGGATTATATAATATATATAGATTCATTTTCACCTTTTTGATACCTCCAAAGGAAGACATCTAAAAAATAATAATCTTGATCACTGTCACCTACAAGTAGGGTCCTAGTTTAGAAAAGGCAAGGTATAAGTTTAACTTCCTAAGAAGGAAAGGGGGATTTAAATTTTTTTAACATTACTCCATATAATAAAATAAATGTAATTACATGCTCAAGGAACTCCCAATATTCCCAAGGACCTTTCTCTCTTGACAAAATAGACATAGTCCATACAGGCAAGTTAAGAGAACCCTTGGCTCAAGGGGTAAACATAGGATTTCAATAAAAAGAAAGGTTTTAGTTTATTAAAATGGGTTAAATAATCATTAAATTATCATTTATATCATGTATAAATATATTATAATCTTGAATGAATTTTTAGAGAAGCATCTATAAGGAGGTTTGGTCAAAAGTATGCAAAAAATAGGGTCTTTCCTCCCTTTTTTGAGGAAATTGAGATGGTTATACTCCCTAACCATAGAATTTGACAAAATAATTTAGTAAATATAGTCACTATGACCTTTTTAATCCTACCAAATATTCATTTTTTACAATAAAATAGGGATAATACCCTTTGTTTTGTCTAAGAGGTAAGGTGCTCCTTGCATGCACAACAATGGTAGTTTTGGGGGAAAATGAGGAATGGTGAACCAAAAGGAAATATGACCATTCAAGAAGATTTATATATCTAAATAACATGGAGGAACATAAAAAACCAGCCTATATAGTTTGGATTCAAACAAGGTGGTCTAGACAAGAAGGTTTATAGGTAGACCGAATGAGGAGATATGAAAATCTAGCTCCAAATGCAAAGCCATTGCAAGTTCTATCCCTTGACAAGAATTATATTGTTTTGGATAGTGACTATAGGGGTGGAAATGATGTTTATAAGTTGATATAATGTATATTAGGTCAAAACATTATTCATGTAGCTAAAAAAAATGTAGGTAGGCTCATTGGTTAGATATAAGCCTTGTTCTAAAACATGGGTCATTCCCATTCTTAGATCTTAGTGAACTATCAAAGGTATTGGAAAATGTTTATAGGTTAAATAAAGAGGTTTTATAACCATTTTTTTGTATATAAACCCACAAAAAATCATTTCTAGCCTTAGATATGCTCAAACCCTCAAAGGAATCATGAAGACAACTTGAAGGTCAACTTTAGTCACTCATATCTCTCATAACCCTTTTCACGGTAGGCTACAATATTCAAGGAAGTTAAAGGAAATCATTAATAATCCATAAGTGACATGTTATTATGAATAAATTTCAAACCTTTATGAACAAATGTTAAGAGTACAAACCACTCAAAACCCTTACAAACCCTATGTAAGGATCTAATTGAGAAGAAGAGGAAAATAAAGCATCCAGATGAAAGAAAAAGGACATGAAACCACTTGTATAATGTAGAGGAATATCTTCATATTATTCACATGTAACTTAGGTGTATGGATCTATACATAATATGGGAAAATAAGGATTATTTTGACCTTTTTATGTGTTTTGAGGGAATATTAGGAATTTTTATAAGTACTCATAGGGAATTCTTCACATGTAACTTAGGTGTATGGAGCTATAAATAATGGGGAAAAATATGGATTATAGGAATTTTTATAAGTACTCATGGTCATTATATTAGGAATATCAACTTATAAGTGTGCCTACTATCTCTCCCATTTTAGCCAGTCTAGTGAGCCAGCTAGTGAACACTTAGGGAAAGTGGTGAAAATTAACTAGGGAGGCATTAAAAAGATTTTTTATTGAAAATAATTGTATGATTTTTTTTTAAAAGTTTCATACCTCCTTATGCATGGATTATTTTGAAAATTTGGAAGTTTTTTGTGTGAAGTGTGGGAAATGCATAGAAAGGAGCCATTTTGAGATTTCCAATAATGATTTTGCATGGCCTAAGGAATAGGAATGGTTATGGGATAATACAATGCATGAGGGATTTTTTTTAACCCCTACTACTAAATATCATTACCAAACCTAACCATATGTAGTGATAAGGTAGTTTTGGAAATCAAATCATGAAGGCAGTTTTTTATGCTAAGTCTAATGTTTTTATGCTACTTTTCATAATTATTATGACTTATTTTGGACAAGTAGACCACATAACATGGCATGGATCACCCCAACCCTATTTTACATGAAATTTTAACTAATTTACTAAATTTGACACATGTTGAAGTGACCTTTGGACTTCCCTTGCTTGATTCTCCTCTCAAGGCTATAAATATGCATTCTCTTGGCTCTTTTGGCTAGCCTCTATCAGTTAAGGGGAAAACTCTAACAAAATTTGTATTTGAAAGACTCTTGAAGAAATATACAAGTGATTTTTCCACTCATATATTACTATATTGAGTATATATTTGAATCTTATCGATATTGTCTAGTGAAATAGTTACTTTTCTAGCATGTCAATCTTGGTCATCTACCAATATTCAAAAAGGGGTGTTTTTGTAGGTCTTTATTAGTATCCTTTCCTAAGTTTATATGTGTCTTAGAATTGATTTATTTTTTAATTATCTTCATGGAATCATCCATCACCCTCATAAAATTCAAGTACATTTTTGGATCTAGCTTATGAAATATTGATGTGACAATACATTCTATGTTGTGAGTTTGTGTGAGATAGTCTTATTTGCCTTTAAGTAGTGGATTTTCAATCAAGTAAGAGGATAATACATACTTTTTCATCACCATTTTTTGTTTTCTTAGTTTTTTTCCTAATCCCTTTTCATCTATAAGTTAATAGACAAAGAAGAGCTTCAAAGAGTGCATCAAGGGGAGCTAACCCCTTATCTAGAGATTCATTTCTCAATATTGTCACCCATAGCAAGAGAAATGTCTCCATGGTTCCACTTGGATGAGGATAATTAGGCATCTCGTTAGGGATGCAAATCCAAGTGTCAATATTTTTTGACATGCTTGGTGGGAATTCTAAGTCCTAGAAGATTTTTCTAGATTGGTGTTGGTCTTGTTATAGTTACAACTATAAGAGCATCTACATTTAGTACCTAGAAAATCCATTAAAGATTTAAAGTCATTGGTTGATGATCATTTCCTAATTTCCATGCCAAAGGTAGCCACTAGGTATACTTCTAAAGGTGTACCTTTTGAGTTTGTGCAACTACCTCCAAATTCTAACAAAAGGTTTAGGTTTATGAATACCCATCCATATTCTAGATAATTGGTATTTAATAAGTCTATGTTTTGGTTTCATTAAACTCCCAAAATCTATAACTCTCATTTTAAGATGCCTAGGAATCATCCTTTTGTAGCTTTCACTAGATCATCTCCTTTGAATCTTTTTTAATATGACCAACTTCTAGGATCAACCCTTAAGAATGTTTCATCTTTTAGTGGGGGTGGTCCTATTACTACCATTAAACATATTATAAACATATAAAACTTTTGTAATGTCCACAAAATTACCCAAGATAATGTGGCTAATATATTGTTGGATTTTTCCTTTAAAGGTAAAGTTTTGGATTGGTATGGTACTTTACCTCAAAACTCAATTGGCACATGGGATGAATTGAGAGATCTATTGACTAAGAGGTTTGGGGAGAAGAGTGACCACTTATCTCTAGATGAACAATTGACTACTATTAAAAGGGAACCGCATGATTTTATGCAAGATTTTAACTCTAGATTTCAAAAATCATGGGATAGGATCCCAGTTCTTGTGAGACCTAAGCCAAATTATGCTTTTTTTTACTACCTAAAAGAATTGAATAGTGATGTGTCTATGGGTGGGAATACACTCCCTAATACTTATGATACAGACATAAATGTTGAGAATTTACTTATTCAAGAAGGTAATATTTCTCCTAGGCCTCCCATGTCATTGTTCCTTGATTTGTAGTGCCCTAGTCGATTTACATCACCTACCTTGGCTCCTTTGCCCAACAATGAGAAATATGCTATTATTCATTCCAATTAGACTCATGAAGTCAAAATCTTTTTACAAAGTGTTACTAATGATTTTGTGGCCCTCAAGAGATAACAATCTCAAGGCTATAGACCATACCAATCCTATAATTAGTTTAGACAAACCAATAAACCTCTTTTCCAAGGTAATGCTCAAGGACAAGGTCAAATCACCCAAGCTAAACCTCATCAAATCTATAATCATATTTATCCCTCATCTTATAAATCCATTTTTCCCACTCAAAATAACCTTGTCGAAGAACAACCATGCTATCCATTTTTTGAGCAAAACCAAGAGTAAGTTGCTTATGTAAATGAGATGCAAAACCAAACCATGGCAATGCAAGGAAACCAAGTACCACAAGTTCCAAATTTTGAGATGTCAATTCAACATGAGATGGAAAATGTCCAATTTAAGTTTCATTCTACTCTCATCAATCAATTAGAGGGAAAGTTTTATGCCATAAATCATTTGACAAATCCAAGCAATATCAATGTTAGTGTATCTTCCAACACCATATCCAAAAGGAGGGTTGTTGAATAATCTCAAGGGGCCTATCAATTACCTATTTTGATCCCTACATCATCTCCAATGGTTATTGGACCTAATACAACTCCCAAAGTATAATAAATCAAAAAGTTCCAAATATGAAGTTAGCTTCTACACCTCCACCTCCACAAGCTACATCACAAAGTAATAGTGTTCCTAAGGAGATTCCTAAGGTAAGTAATCCTTCCATCAATGTGGTGGACTAGATGAAAAAGCTTCACATGAATATCTCATTTTGGGACTCTTTCACAATACCAAGGTTAAAAGATATACTCTAAAAGGAATTACATGGATTGGGTAAGCAAGTTGGCCCACCTATAAATGATAATGTGGTTCTAGTTAATGAAGCTCAATCTACTGATGGTTAAGTAAAAATAATGAGAAATCTCCTTCTTTATATTTTTCTCTAATAGTTGGTTATTTCCTTGTTCATAATTGTATCATAGATAGTGGGGTTAGTATGTTAGTTATGCCCAAATGTATAGTAGATAAACTAGGCCTCAAATATAAGCCAATGACTAAGGGAGTCTTATAATTAGATGGATCACCGGCCAAGAGTTTGGGGATAGTGAAATACTTGAATTTAATCCTTCAATATTTTCCCACTTTTTCTATTCCTCATGATTTGGTGGTGGTATATTTACCTCCATACTTTGCCCTTTTCTTGTCATTAGATTTTACAACTAAGATAGTTGGGTATTTGGCAACTAATTGGTCCTACATGGTGTTTAGGACAAAATATGGAACTAAGATGAAGATTGAGTTAGAACATATTCATAAAAATAACTTGGATCACTACTCACCCAAGGTTTCAAATGTTAACTATGTCATCATTGATGAAGAGGAACTTTACATTGACCAATACCCATCATCTTCCCCTGAAGGAGTTTCTAATTTGTTCCTAAATGAATGGGGAAATGAACATTATGAGCATTACCCTTACAATTTTATTAAATAATATAGTCTTGGTGTATTTTATATTCATTATAAGGACTTTTTCATACCTAATATATTAAATCCAAGTGAAGATGTGCATGGTTTATGGTAGTTCTTCTTTTATGGGTCTATAAGTAAGATTGGAGCAAGTGGTGGAGAAATGTTGGCTTCACCTTCCAAAGAAAGGTACTATTCAACCTTTAAATTATAATTATCATGCACTTGAAATGAGGTATAATATTAATTCCTTATTCATGGTCTTTAATGGGCTATAAAAAGAGGAGTTAAGGAACTTCAAGTATATGAAGATAGTGAGCTTGTTGTAAATCAGATTAAAGGGTATAATTTGACCAAGAACTCTTTTCTCAAGTCCTAAAAACATAGATTTTGGGTTATTGTATATGATTTCTAAGACTTCAACATCCCATCCATCCCAAGGGAGGACAAACATGCTGATAGGTTGGCATCTATTGGATCTTGGTTTGATGTTCGAAGAGGTATAAAGGAAGACAAAAACTAACCTCATCTAAAGGTGATTTTTAGGCACTCCATACTATATAATATCACCAATTATTAGGTATTTGAGAGTGACCATAAATTATCCATTTTTATACAAGAGGAGGTTGATTTATTAACAACAATATGGAGGGTAGATTGTCCAATTGAAGTCTAACAAGCTTCCCAAAGGCCTAGTGACTCTTGAAAGCATATTCAATGAGTATGACCATATAAAGAAGGATAAGTTAAGCATGTCCACCAAGAAAGATAACAATGAAAGGGTATAAATCTTCAAAGGAAAGTTACTTTCACTTGGAAAGGTATGCACTAGTCAAGAGAAGCATGATTTCATTAAGCTATGTAAGGAGTTTATTGATGTTTTTGCATGGGAGTATAGTGACTTTATGGGTTTTGATACAAGCCTATATAAACACACCATTGAGATAGATTAAAATTCTGAGCTTATCAATCAAATACAAAGGCTAATCAATCCTAAGGTTGAACCCCTCATGATGAAATAAATCACCAAGTTTATTGAGTCTAGAATCATCTTTCTTATCAAGAATTCTTCTTGGTTGGCCAACTTAGTCCCTTTTAGAAATAATAATGGAGAGATTAGGTTTTGTGTGGAATTTAGGAACATGAGTATATTTTATTTGAAAAATAATTATCCCCTCCCTTCTATGCAATAAATTCTACAAGTTGTGGTAGGTAGTGAGAGGTTTTCTCTCTTAGATGGGTATTCTAGGTACAATCAAATTTTGGTGAAAGAAAATGACCAATACAAGATAACCTTCATTACCAAATGGGGTAATATACCTATAGTAAGATGCCCTTTATATTTTTAATTTATAGGGATACTTTTCAATGTGTAATGGATATGGCTTTTCAAGGACTAATCAATGACATTATTTTGGTATATCTTGATAATGTGATAGTTTTCTCCAAGGATGCAAATGATCACTTGAGGCACCTAAGGAAATTTTTTTAGAGGTGTAGAGAGTTTGGGATCACTATAAACCCAAATAAATGTGTGTTTTCTATCCATGAAGGTAAACTCGTAGGACATATTATCTTCAAGAATGGTTTATCCATTGATCTTGAAAGGGTGAATACTATGTTGGCATTATCTTTACCTAAATATAAGAAAGGTTTGAAAAGTTTCTATGGTAAGATAAATTTCTTAAGGAGATTCATTCCTAAATTTTATAATTTTTTCAAGACTATAACCTCCATGATAAATAAGGATGAAGAGTTCACTTTGACAAGAAGAAGAAAGGAAAGTTTTGAAGAAATCAAACAAGCCATTGCTCAAGCTCCTACTCTTGCAAGTCCAAATTTTTCCAAGGATTTGAATTTGTTTTATTTTGGGAATAAAGAGGTAATATCTACCATGATCACTCAAGAAAATTCTAATAATTTGGAATAGCCTATTGCCTTCTTTATCCAAGGTTTAGAAGGTTATGAGATAAGATATTCTTATGTTGAAAAATAAGTACTTTTAGTTATTAGGAGCGTAAAGAAGTTTAGACACATGTTATCAAATGAAAATATTAATATAATTATGCCTCATATTAGTGTAAAGGGATTTATATTGAGTAGATATTTTAATAAGAAAAGGGTAGGTTGGATCACCAAAGTGATGGAGTATGATGTGGAAATCAAGAAAACCAAGCTAGTGAAGGGAAAAAGGTTATGTGAACACCTTTATTCAGATTTGAAGGACCAAAGAGAGGTTTTTTTGGCACTACATGATGACCCTATAGTATTTTTACCTTCATCCATGAGGATTTGGACACAATAAATGATTCATTTCCTTCAAACTGGTGAGTGTCCACAAGGTCTTGATAGAGCTAGAAGAAGGTATTTTAGGTTACAATCTATTCCCTATGTACTTGTTGATAGAGTTCTATTTAGGAAGGAATTTTGAGATGTATTGAGGTGTATTTATTTGGATCAAATTTGATAAATTAATATTTGAGTTCTTTGATGGACTATTTGGTGGTCATTTTTCTCCAAGAACTACAACTATTAAGATTATGAGGGCTAGATACTTTTGGCCTAGCTTGTTTAAAGACACCCATAATTGGGTTATAAAATTCCAAACGTGTTCTCTTTTTGATGGAAAACAAAAGCTATCTACCTTTCCTCTTCATCCAATCCAAGTTGAGAAACCCTTTATGCAAAGGGGTTTGGATTTTATAGGCCTAATCAATCCACCTTCTAGGGCTAGTCATAAGTGGGTGTTGACTGCCACTGATTACTTTACAATATGGGTGGAGGTTGTATCCTTTAAGGAGGAAAATGAAAAATTATTCTTAAATTTATATGAAGGTATACAAATGAGGTTTGGATCTCCTTTAATAATCATCTCAGATAATGCATTAGCTTTTCTAGGAGCAAGGTCAAGTGAATGGGCTTTGAATCATTTCATCTATCTTAGCACCTCCAACTATTATCCCCAAGGGAATGGACTAGCTGAGTCCACAAAAAAGAATCTAATCAAGATCATAAAGAGGAAAATGGAGGAGAATCAAATGACTTAGCACTCCAAGTCGAAGATAGCCCTTTGGGCTGATAGGATCACCCCAAAGAGAGCAATTGGAAACTCACCATACATACTTATCTATGGAAGGGAGGCTATATTACCTATTTCACTTGAATTACGATCTTTAGACCTCACATATCAATTGTAATTAATGGAGAATGAAATCATCGAGGTTAGGTTATGTGAGTTAATGGATCTTGAGGAGATAAGAGATCAATCTATGTGAACTATGACCACTTGCAAAGAGCAAACAAAGAAGTATTTTGACAAGAATTTAATGCCAAGGAGTTTCAATTAAGGAGACATTGTTCTAAAATGGGATGAAAATAGGGCCAAACCTAGAAAACACACAAAGTTTAATGCTTTATGGAGTGGCCCATATGTGACCACTTCATACAAGTCACACAATGCTTTCCAACACTCAAAGTTAGATGGAGAGGAGATTTATATCCTATTAAATGGGATACACATCAAACATTTATACTAAGGTTATCTTCCCTTATACATAGTTTCTTATTTTGCCTTATGTTCCCTAAGTGTTTATGCACAAGTGTGAGTTGTCTTTTATCTTTTTTTGTGTTTTCTTTGCATGGTCTTGTTATGGTTGGTGTGGTGTATTTTCTTTTATTTTTCTTTTTCATTTCATTTTTGGTAATCTTAAATAGTCCATTGACTCCATCGGCCCTTGGTTGGATAAGGCTACTAGTGTCTAACATAGGCAAACATGTTACCCCTAAGAGTTGCCAAAAGTGTTGACCATATTTGACCTTTGGTCAAATTTTATTCAACCCCTACTTTTTTAAACTTTTTATAAGTTTATCCATGTCCTATAAGGGGTTTCATATTGATCCAAATGTTTACTTATCCCTAGCCTACACTTGGTCCAAAGTCTAGCCCCTTATATTAGTCAAGTCAATGAAAGTCAACCCTAGTCACATAGGGTTAAACCTATTAAAAGGCATAAATTATGTTTATTTAGTCCTAATTTGGTTTTTAATATGATTTAGGATCTTTCTAGGTCATTTAATTGCTCTTACCATGTTCAATATGTCAAAAATGCCTTGTGAGGCCACCTTTTAACTAAAAAAAAGGACTTACATAGATGGCTAAAGATACCAAATTGTAATCAAGTTATGGTTAACTTGGGAGAGGTTATAGAATGTCATAACTAGGAATATGATATTTCAATAATTAGTTATGCTCAGAAAAGGGAAGTTTCCCCTTATTTTAAGGCCATTTTGGGCACTTGTATGGAATGTATCATCTCACTTGTAGGTGGAAACATCAGTTATGTGACTCTTAACCTCCTAAAATCCATATAAACATTTATTTTATAGAGAGTGAATAGATAAGTTCATTTATTTCTACTTTTTTTACCTTCTTAGTTTGGCAAGCAAATAAAGGGCAACTTCAAGCACTTGGTACTGACCACATAGGTGGAATTGGGAGGATTGATTCTATAGGTGGATGATAATCTAAGTGAAAATAATTTTCATAATAATAAATTTCAATTTGGTACCCCCTCCCTTATGAACAATGGTTAACACTCTAAGTTGCTTTTTATGGACTTACAACCATGAGGGGGTCTCCTTTTGAGGCTATTTCAGATTTTATTATTTTGGATTGACGAGTTTATATGTTTTAGGTGTTTATAAATGTTTTTAAAGACATACACATACTTCTTGTTTTGAAAATCTCAAATACTTGAGAGAGCCCTTTTAGGCTTGTACATGCTTGTAAAATGCCTATTTTGCATCAATAGTCACCTCAGTTACCTTGAAAATGATTTATCCATGTTGGAAAAATTGTTTTTATGTTGGTTTTGGGATACTCCTAATTTTTTTATGTATTAAATAATTTACATTTGTCTTGTGTTGCTTGGAAGGATTTTCCTTGCATTTTCTCACTTCCTCATGTTCTCCCTACATAGTACAATAAGAAAACTTCACCTATAGGATCATGATGATGTCACTAATGAAATGTGGAGGTTTTTATATGGTCCTTAAATCTTTTGTGACTTATTTTATACATTTGAGTGTTTAGGAAAGGCATATATGTGTCACAAATTAGCATACTTAGAATGTGGTCTTAATCTTGCCTATGTTTGGAGATAAATCAGCTATAGTTAGTGTTACAAGATGCCAAAAATGACTTTAAGGGGTGTTTGAGAAATTTTCATCCTCTTTTTAGTTTTATCTGTTATTTTATAGGTCTAAAAATATCCGTTGATCGTGCTAGCTTGACAAGAGAGTGTCAAATCAATGAATGGAAAAGTTACGTTGTATTCAGTCCCTTTTGCTCCAAAATGACTAAAATAGAGGCCTTAAGGTTTTTAAAAACCTATTATATTATATTTTTAAAAAAATTTAACCCTAAAATCTAATTATCATGTGGTCCCTATATCAAGTAAAGGATATACAAAGTTTGGAGGAGAAAGAGTTAACGGAGACCTAGGTTCAAAAAGATCAAAATCATCCAAAAACACACTAAAGTCAGTTAGTGAAGTCTTCAAAATTTTGAAGGAGTTTTCACCTTGAAAAACCTATGGAGATTCCTATTCTATTCCAAGGGAGGGGAAACATTTAAAAATGATCCAAAAGGTACCACTAAGTAAATTGGTCATGAAGGAAAATATATGTAGGTGTAATGAGATATTAGGCATGTACCCTATCCATACAATAGGGTAAAGTTGCACCTACAACTGGGTCATTAAGCAGTGTTCATATTTGAAAGTTTGAAACTATTTTGGAGATTTAAATATGATTTAAATTTAATCATTAGAAAAAATTTTGATTTGGACAAGATATTAAATCCTCAAGGGAGTTTTAAGAATACCATGGAGACCTATAACCCCTATACAAACTTAGACAGAGGTCATAGGAAAATCAAAGATTAAGCTAAGGATATGACAATTTTAAGCATATATATTGGATTAGAGATTATAATCAAGTTTAGAGATTAAATAATAAGCTTATGAAGGTTTCATCTACACTATGTCCCTAATCAAACCTATAAAGTTTCACCTACAACCAAGCAAAGGAGACTGTGGTAGGCAACGGGTGGTGATAAGGATTGGAAGTGCTAGTAGGGTCTAAGATCTAAAGGGAATGACTTAAAACTAGCCATGAAAAGGGAGTATATAAGATAAAAATATTCCTTATCACATTGATGAGACCTCCAAAGGAATACATTTATAAAACAATAACCCTATTCACTGTCACCTATAGGCAATGTCCTAGTTTGGAAAAGGCAAGGTATAAGTTTGACTTCCTAGGAAGTAAATGAGTATTAAAAACAATGAAACATGAATCCATAGTATAAAATAAATTTAATTAATTTATCAAGACATTCCAAAGCTACCCAATGACCTTTATCTATTGATAAGATGGACTCATTCCATATAGGTAGATTAAAATAACCATTGGCTCAAGGGGTAAACACAAGATTTCACTAACAAAAAAGGTTTTAGTTGATTAAAATGGTTAAATAATAATGAAATTATCATGTATATAATGTATCAAAAACTTATAATCTTGAAGGAGGTTTGAGAGAAGCATCTACAAGGAGGTTTGGTCAAAATTATGCAAAAAATAAGGGTTTTCCCCCTTTTTTGAGGAAATTGAGATGGTTAGACCCCATAAACATGTAATTTGACAAAATAATTTGGTAATATTCGTAGTTAGGAAATTTTTAATCCTAAAAAATATTAATTTTTCACAATAAAATAGGGATAATACTCTCTGTTTTGTCTCATATGTAAGGTGCTCCCTGCATGCACAAGAATGGTAGTGTTGGGGAAAAGTGAGGAATGGTGAACCATAATGAAATATTAAAATTAAACAAGGTTTGAATATATATGGGAAACATGGAGTAAAACAAAAAACCATCATATATATTTGGTATGCAAACAAGGTGGTCTGGACAAGAAGGTTTGCAGGCATACCTAATGAGGAGATATGCATATCTAGCACCAAATGCAAAACCATTGCAAGTTCTATCCATTGAAAAAAAAATTAGTGTTTTGTATAGTGACTATGGGAGTGTAAATGATGTGTTAACTATATGATAATGCATATTAGGCTAAAACATCTGTCATGTAGCTAAAAAAATGTAGGTAGACTCATTGGCAAGGTATAAGCCTTATTCCAAAACATGGGTCATTCCCATTATTATATCTTAGTGAGATATAAAATAGATTGGAACATGTTTACAGGTTAAATACAGAGGTTTTAAAACCATTTTTTTGTAGTTATACTCCATAATAAACCATTTCTAGCCTCAAATATGCTCAGACCCTCAAAGGATGCATGAAGACAACTCGAAGGTTAGCTTTAGTCACTCATATATCTCATAATCCTTTGGATGGTAGGATTATATATTCAAGGAAGTTTTATGGGATAATTAATAATAAATAAGTTAAGTTTTATTATAATTTCAATGTTGAACATTTATGAACAAATATTAAGAGTATAAACCACTCAAAACCCTTGCAAACCCTATGTAAGGATCCGATTGAGAAGAAGAGGAAAATAAGGCATCTAGATGAAATGGAAAGGACATGAAACCACTTAAATTATGTATATGACTCTATTTATATTCTTCACATGTAACTTGGGTGTATGGAGATGTACATAATAGGGGAAAATAAGACTTCTTTTGACCTTTTTGTGTGTTTTATAGGCTCGAGAAGGTTTCAAGAGACCAAATCACTTTTGGAGGTAAGATTAGGAATTTTTATAAGTCCTTATATTCATTATATTGGGCATATAAACTCCTAAGTTTTCCTACTAGCTCCCCCATTTTAGCCAGTCCAGTGAGCTAGCTAGTGAACACTTAGGGAAAGTGGTGAAAATCAACTAGTGAGGCATTTTAAATATTTTTTATTGAAATTGATGATATGGACACTTTTCAAAAGTTTCATCCCTAATTTTTAATGGATAATTTTTTAAAATTGGAAGTTT
This sequence comes from Torreya grandis, assembly GCA_037957365.1. NCBI lineage: Eukaryota > Viridiplantae > Streptophyta > Pinopsida > Cupressales > Taxaceae > Torreya > Torreya grandis. The sequence continues at coordinate 2,031,155 of JARHVA010003037.1, read as the reverse complement.
TTTTGTGCCAAGTGTGGGAAATCCATAAAAAGGAGCCATTTTGAGACTGCCAAAAATGATTATGCAAGGCCAAAGGAATATAAATGGTTATGGGATAATCAAATGAATGCAAGGGCTTGTTTTTAACCCCTCATAGTTAGGACCATCACCAAACCTAACCATATGTATTGATAAGGTAGTTTTGGAAAGCAGATCATGAAGGCATTTTTCTATGCCAAGTCTAAAGGTTTTGTGCCACTTTTCACAATTCTTATGACTTGTTCTGGACAAGTAGACCTCTTAACATGGCATGGATCACCCCAATTCTCTTCCACATGAAATTTTAACTAATTTCCTCAAGTTGATAGATGTCCAAGTGACCTTTGACTTCCCTTGCTTGATTTCCCTCTCAAGTTATAAATATGCATTCTCTTAGCTATTTTGAGTAGCCTCCATCAGTTAATGGGGAAACTCTAACCAAATTTTTAATTTAAAGACTCTTAAATAAATATGAAACTAATTTTTCTACTCAAATATTGTGCTATTGAGTATAGATTTGAATCTTGTTGATATTGTCTAGTGAAAGAGTTACTTTTTTAGCATGTCAATCTTGGTCATCTACCAATGTGTAAAAAAGGATGTTGTTTAAGGTCATTGTTAGTATCCTTTCCTAAGTTTATATGTGTCTTATAAGTGGTTTATATTTGTGTTCATTCATGTAATCATACATTACCTCCTTGGATCTAACTTATGAAATACTGATGTGACAATACATTATATGTTGTGAATTTGTGTCAAATAGTCTTGTTTGACTTTAAGTAGTGGATTTTTAGTCAATTAAAAGGATAATACATACTATTACATCACCATCCTTGTTTTTCTTAGTTTTTTTCATAATCCATTTTCATCTAAAAGTTGATAGACAAAGAAGAGCTTCAAAGAGTGCATCAAGGGGAGCTAGCCCCTCATCTAGAGACTCATTTCTCAATATTGTCACCCATAGCAAGAGAAATGTCTCCATGGTGCCAATTTGATGAGGAGAATTAGGCATCTCCTTAGTGGCACATATACAAGTGTCAATATTTTTTTCATGTTAAAATCTAATGAGTATGTGCTTCTTCATTTATATTGAGACATGGAGTGAATTTTTTTTGTTGCATTATTGTTCATGTATGCTATTATTTTGACATGATGATGAATATGCTAGTGATGTATTTTTTTGTTCATGATACATGTTAATAATATGTGGTTATGATTATGGTTATTTTTATTAAGAGTAAACACATAAATAAAGTTAAATAGCAATGTGAGAGTGAGAAGATAATCAAGAGGCAAAGAGACTAAGTGGATATATATATTAACTAGTTATGTGAGTAAAGAAGAGGATAAAATGCTTCTTATTTGGGAAGGAATAAAACAAGACCAAAGATGTATTGGATTAAGGAACATAAGCCCTTAAAATTATTCAAATTAGAATTAGTTAGTTGTTTAAAAAGGTGTCTTGATCACATTATGTCAAGTGATCTCAAAATCCCTTGCTTATAGAGTATAAAGTGGGGATGGATGAAAATGGAACCTTCTTATGAGACTATATGCCTCTTCTATAGGTTACCAAAGAGTTAATATAAATAATTGTATGTATTATAAGGTGTACAATGATCATTGTGGGAAATATACTTATGAGATCTGATTTCAAATTTTAAAATTATCACTTATGAGAGCTGATTGCAGCCTTCAAAATTACTTTAATTTTTCTTGATAATGGGTATTTTTATTATTTTTTTATGTGGGATGTTTGGTGAAGTTTATTGATGTATGAATATTCCAATAAATTGATATAATTTGACAAATTCTTTACTCAACCATCCTTCAAGGGAGTGGTCTAGTTTTATGTGTTTTACTACCTTTGATATCTATCCTTTAAGGGAGAAGTCTACTTTAATTTGAGAAAATTTGATATTTTTCTAGCAAATTCCCTACAATGGAGTAGCCTATGAATGCTAGGAATGACCCACGATTTTTTTTAGTTATGAATTTGCTTTTTAACTTTTGATTTTTGTGGACATAGACTTGACTATATAGGCTTAAGGGTTCACCTATATGAAGGAGAAACTAAAATCACAAGAAGGTTATTTGGGTGTAAAGAGGTTTTAAGTGAAAACAATCATGGGAATCCATCCTTTGAAAGGGGTTGAAAATACCATGAGAATCATGCCATGGGTATATCCATGGTACCTATTTTTCAAGATTAGGCCATGATTGTGATGGATAATCACATGATTTAGTTTTAATCAATTATCCCTAAAATAGGGAGATCAATGTGGTTTGAAAGTAAGGGATGAGCTTAAGTTAAAAAAAAGGTTATTTTGATCATTTTTAACAAAATAAAGGGAATATATGTAAACCATTGAGGGGCTTCAATTTTGGGTTACCCTCTAGAGAGGATAACTGGTAAGATCATGATCTATACTTTTGGGTTATGATATAAGGTCAAAGATAATTGAAAGAAAACTTTCCCTACTTAATTTTCTCTAAATTGGTGACATTCTAATTTTCCTTTAGGATGAGGTCTCCATTATTGAATTCTCATACACTAAGGTGTTTTTTATATGCACATCTGATGTGTTCTTGATATACATGAATATGGGTAAGGGTAACTAAATTACACTCATCAAGTAGATCAATATGGGCTAAATAGTGCTAATGATAATCATCTTTCAAAATAATATCTTGAAAATATATGTGAATAGATGGGATTTGGACTTTCGAAGGCAAGATATCCTCCACACCAAACACAAGAGAGAATGGGATAGCACTTGTAAGGGTTTAGATGTTAGTATGATATGCCCAAAAGGCAAAGGGGATGTGCAAATGCCAAACCTGACTAGATGCATTGACCATTTTAGTGAGAATTTTTTTAAGAGTTTTGTTATAGGCTTCTTCATGTCCATTATCTTGAGGGAGATAGGTCAATGAGAAACTGAGCTTGATGCCAAATGTGCTGTAAAGGCCTTGGACTTGTTTGTTTTTAAAATATTTTCCATTGTTAGTGATGATTTTGTGAGGAATACCAAAATGGTAGATGATGTGATGATTGATAAAGTTGATAATATTTTTGGATTTGGTTGAGACAAGAGGAATAACCTCTACCCATTTAGTAAATTACTTAGTCTTAGTGATGATAAAATGGTGTTGCTATGAAGAATGGGGGTTAGTTTTACCAATAAGGTCCAAACCCCATTGTGAAAAGGGCCAAAAATATGTTGATATGTGAAGACTATGGCTAGTTATGTGATACAAATTAGCATGTTATTGAAACTTAAAACACATTTTCACATAGTCATAGTAGTCTTGATTAAGGGTAGGCCAGTAATAGCCAAGGTGAAGGATGTGTTTAGCCATGGTAAGGCCACTAAAGTATCCCCCACATATCCCATCATGTGTTTACCTGATACCATGAGAGGCTTTGTGACTATGTAGGCAATGAAAGAGGAGAACATCAAAGTCACATTTATAAATAATTCCCCCCCATAATGGTATAATGTGAGGCACTCTAGATATATGCTCTTCGATCATTCTTGGAAAGATCAGAAGGAATGATGGCAAAGTTAAGATAGTCAAAGGTTTACTAATACTAGAGGTTAAGTTGGGTCTCCTTCACATTAAATATGATGGGAGAATCTATTTTGACATAAGAGGGTTGGGTAAGTCTGTGGATAATGATAGATAGCTTAGATTTAGAGGGTGTAGATGGGATCTAAGAGGTGAGGGAAGACATAGTGTCAAAAAACCTATTAGTAGATCATGGGGTGGATTGAATATGGTAGTGTTAAAATGATGTTAATATTTTTTTAAATATTTTTTTATACTATTGCAAAACATCATTCTTATACTAGTAAAATCCATTGATTTTATTGACCACTAGTTGAGAGTCACAAAAATGTTGATCATTTTGACTCCCAAGGTCAACATAGTTTAAAGGCCTATGACTAGAGCTTTATATTCAGACATATTGCTGGTACATTTGAAATATATCTTAAAAGATAAAGGAAAAGGTTTACCATGGATGGGAATAAGGATAATACTAGCTCCCCCACCAAACTGACACTTTGATCCATCAAAGAACATGGTCACTTAATAAGTGAAATCTACCTGAGCAAGGGTCATGATGGAATCATCAGGAAAATCAATAGGATGGGTTTGGTTGTCTACTAATGGTTCTTTTGCCAATTTTTTTTCAATGAATTTCCCTTTAATTGGCTTACACTAAATAAACTTAAGGTAAAACTGAGCTAAAATTATGAGCCACTTGGCCATACATTTATTTTGGTATGGCTTGGAGTGGGTCAGTATTGGTTAATTTTGTCACTTGGATTTTCACCCTTTTAGGAGATTTAAAATCTCTCCTCATCCAATTTGAACAATGGAAGCACCTCTAGGCTTGTGGGTAACTTAAGGATGAGGTGAATCTCTAGATAGGGCTAGTTCCTTTAATGTACCACTTTAGATTGCAACTACACCTAAACTTTGGGGGAAAAAGGGAGATAGATAACTAAAATAAAACTAACCTAATGGAGGTGATACACCAAAATATATGATGACCTCCAACCAGCAGCATGTTAGACATGAAATCAAGAGACAAACTGAACATACACTTCTCCAATCTTCATCTTCTCACATCAATGTTACAATGTGACATTATGGATGAATGTGAAAAGTTAGGAGGACTAGATAATATACCTATGAGGGAAATAATGAATATAATAACTCACTAAATCCTTGAAATATACTATAACACTTCACATTCCCTACAATAAGAAGCTTTCTAATGGTAAATAGGGTGAAAGAATGAGACCAAATGCTAAGGAATCCATAGTCTTCAGTAAGCAATATTCATCATCCAAATAAAAAACACTTATGAATAAACATTAATAGGTAAAACTTAGCATTATTATTGGTAAAATGGTATGTATTTTATCATGTCTTCATCATACTTAGGTGGAGCATACATTACAATGCCAAAATGGCTAATTCTTATAGAACTTAAGAGAGAGAGAGAGGAGAAGAGAGAATTCCAAGTGTTATAATGAAAATATTAAATATGATAAAATAATTTAATTTATAATTTTAATAGGGTATGATATGAACCATTAAATTATAATAATTTAAAATTTAAATACAAGTCATTAAACTCTTGCAAAGTGGCATGAAAACTCCTTGACTAGCTCATAAAAACTACCTTCATGATTGACCCTTTTTAAAAATATCATAACTAACTAGGACCAGTTCTAATGAATTGAATTAATTTTAAGGGGTTATTCATGCCTCTACATGCATTTTTTTAGGACTCATCCTTTGGAATCATCTAGAAAGGAGCTATCATTTTTTACAGTCCAAAAAATTCTTCTTCCATGCACCCTGTACACTTGTCTACAAAATTAGCATCAGTTACTTATGAAAATCCATGGGAGGGAGTGAATTACAATTTTTAATACCATAAATGTCATTTTAATCATTATGGACACCTTAAAATCACCTCACCTAAATATTTCCACCCTTCTCAGTAGCTTGTCCAATAAGCTAGTTTTGACTGGCTGAAATAAAGTACCTAGTTTGGACACTTAGGAGTTTTTTCTTAGAATAAAATAGCCATATGGATTTATAAAAAGTCTAAATATTCCCTCAAGAAAAAATTTCATCCTCAAAATCCTTTTGTATATTGTACATCACAAAAAATGGTAAAAACTACCTTGTTTCTCACCCCATCCATATAAGTTTGTACAAAAAAAATAATGGGGGGAAGATTTATGGATTTATCTACAAGTTTAAATAGGTTTAATTATAAAAATATTCCATTATATCAGATATACAACTCCATTTCTCCAAACTAGTCACTAATTAGGGTTTATAAGGATTTTTGATAGTTTTGACTCGTAAGGTTCATTCATAAAAGTATGACATACAAGTTGCCATCAAATTCCAAAAGTTATAATTTCAATATGTCCAAAAATATCCTATAACTCTTCTGGCCTCCATATAGACCCTCTAAAAAGATGTGAGCACTTGAATCTAGCCTATCAAACATTTTCCCTCATCTTGCACAAGTCTGAGTTAGTTCAAGCTTTCCTTGGTTCATTTGAAATATAAAATATTGGGAACATTTTTATTATCCCCAATAACATGTACCAATAGGTGTAAAATCATATCTAAGGCTATAATTGAACTTGACCTTGCATTTGAATACTAGAACTAATCATGTTAAATAGGCCTAAGTGTCCTTGAAGCTCAAAATGGATTTATTGATATTTTAATTTCATCCCAAGATCTTTAAAATGTCTATTTTAGTCCTTAAAACAATATTCAATATGATATAAAGCTTAATTAGGGATATAAGAGAAAATGATCTCACACTTGGTCTTTATGCCTAAAACTACCATATAGGCTTGCTTGCAACTCTTATGGCTTCAACCATTAAATTTATCCTCACCCTTTATATGTTGGTTATTCATGTTGTAATATATTTTTTATAACTTCACAAACATATTTAATGGTTCAAACAATTCCATGTTCACCCCTTCATCTTCCTTCCTCAAGGTTACAGGTTTCATGTACAAAGGGAGTACCCTCTATCTGAGACAAAATAGAGGGAAATCACCCACCTCATTATAAAAAAATGAATATATTATGAGTTTATAAAATTCCCAAAGGATATATAGACAAATTTTTATCTCCTGATCATGTGATTTGACTTTCAAAACTCTCAAAAAACTAAGGTAGACCTATCAGCCAAAGGCTATATGTGACCCTGTTCAAGGTGAACTATATATGAATTATGAGAACCCTTCTCTTTATATTTTATCCATAATTTCATGAGAATAAATAGTTTTTAATGATAATTATTTATTTTTACTAGTATTTATTCCCCACTCTGATCTCTCATAGACCCATCATACTCTTGAATTCTTAAGCCTATGTTCTATCATGATTATGTTTCCTATTTGAAAAGACCCCTACCTATAGGTTTCCTAATGTAAATTAGTTATAAAAAAATGCTTATATGTCTATTTTAAACTTATAAAATCATTTTCATTTTCCTAAAACTTCTATCTCCCCCTCATGCTCCTTCTCACACCCACAATCTCTAAGTCTGATCACTATAAGACATAATACAATTGACTATATTTTACTTAGGAATGGACCCATGTAGGTCGAATTAGCATGATTTATAATTTAATTCATGGTTTATAAATTATTTTAAAACCATATAAGGTCATAAATATATGATTTTATTTATTCTTTTGATCCTTAAGCACTACCAACACCTTAAACCATCAAATTGCTCACTATTTGCTACACAATCATACACAAGCCAGTAAATGTGTGTGAAATTGTAAGTGAGTTGTTCCTAGTATGAAGAGAATATTCATGAAGTATTAGAAATATATTAAATATTATAAAACATTTAACCTACCTTGATTTTACTAAAAAAACCAAGACACCCTAATCTTTGATCATTGCTTGCACACAATCAACATAGTGGTTATAGGTGCATATTAAGAAAAAAAGGAAGTGTGTAGATGTTAACTTGATAAAAACATAAAAAATTAAAATATATAATAATAATAATTTTAAAATAGTTCCCCATCATTCTCAAGTTCACAATAATGAAACATCTCCTCAAAACTTACCCTTGGTTGGGTGTAGGTTCTCATTAGGCCTGTTATATAGATTGTAAGGCTTCTTGAGGAATATGACATCACTTAACATCTTGGTTTTATGACCCCTTGAGTATTATATTCTCTCTAAAACAATTTAAACCATTCAAAAAATGAAAATTTTCTTTATTTTATTTTTAGGATATCAAAAGTCATATATAACACAAAACCTGTAGAATCTATTGCCCAAAAATAAAGTTTTTATGAGCAATTTAGACCTATCAAAATTCTATCCTCCTACCTTCCATATTTCTCATATTTAATTTCATATATGGAATATAAAATTTAATAACATTATGAGGTATAAAATATTATTTCAACCTTGTTAAGTGATGTTCCAAAAACACCCATGGGCCCTTTATTGTGTAGTTTTAGGGATTTAATCTAAGAACTCAGTTTTCTCATCTTTTCAAGTGATATTCATTACCAATTACCATATTGAAACTTCAAACATAGTCTAAAATTGTCAAATTTTGATTAAATTTCATCAAAATTTTCTTAACCTATCTCATGTTCTCCATACAGGTGTTTCTATATCTCTGCCAATGCCCCTGTAGATGGATGTTTCCATGTACATGCATCAAGTATGAGTTCTAGGTATTATGCATTTTTATGACCTCATATTAGTTTAAAAACATTATCCAAACCTATAAATGGACTCCTCTAAGTTTAAAATACTTTTCATATCTTTAAAACCTCTTTTTAACATGATGAATCCTATAAAGGCACCTATAGGTAAGCATGTTCATGGTTGCCTAACTGGATATACTATACATGACTATTATCAAGGTATTTTGTGCTACTTGAGGTATCAAACATGACATATTATACCAAAATAACATGAAATTCACATTTTATATTCTCCTTGACTCCCTTATGAGCATGATCAAAGTTAAAAAACATGGTTGTAACTAAGAATAGGTAGAGAGTTGCTAGTGAATGTGATAAGATTGGGTTATTGATAAAAACATGGAGTCATAAGAACAAAAATTAAAGGAGGTGGTATATATGAAATTAAAACATGTAAAAAAATATATTATACTCATGTGAATCCCTTTTAGGGAAAACAACCCTCTGTAAGCAGTGAATTTGACTACCATCTCTCATGGAACAAAAACTTGCAAACTCATCTAATTATCTGATCAAATATTTACTAAACATGAAATTAAGCATGTAAATAATGAGGGTATAGATCCAAAATAATCTATAACTTGTCTCAATAAGTTTATTAGACAAAATTTATCAAAGCAAGGCAAAACTTATAAGGTGCAAAGATAAGTAGGTAGAAAAATATAGTCAACTTCATGAGAATGGTTAATGAATCACAAGCCTCCATTATTCAAATTTATTATATGTAAATTAATTTATTTTAGTTTAATAAAACATCCCCAAGGAGTTTTTTCTAAAACATCTTGAGCTATCTATACTAAGCACAAACCTGAAGGTCACTTCTACTTGCTAAGAGGACCAAAAAAAGAGTAGAACAGGTTTGGAAAAAAATGGCAATTCTAGAGAAAAATAAACATTTAAATAAGCTTGGGGAAGATAAAGATACATACCATTATACCTTCCCACATGGAAAAATTCCCAAGGAGATGTACAAGTGCCAAACTTCTTCTTTTCCTCAAGACAACTACCTTTTCTTTTGATAAATCTACCAATTTTTAGTTATGTCAGTTACTTAAGACCTCTAAGGACACATGGGATGTGAAATAATGTTTTTTAACCTTCACACTTCCCAATAAATATTTATAATTCATTTAATGCACCCTTTTTGACCTCAAAATGACCCAAAAATGATATAAGGACTAAAATAACTAATGACCAAGGTTAGTACAACATTAAGTGACATTCATTAACCTATAAAACACCTTTTTACATCTCTATTATACCCCTAAAATTCATTTTTTTTACGTAGGGGTGCCCCAATTTAACCTAAAGGTCAAAGTTGTTCAACAAATTGATGACTCATAGGGGTAGTATGCCTACTATACTAACTATACTTTTAGCCTTATAAATCTATTGTGATTAGGGAGACATCTAAATTTTGAGACAAATAAGGAAACCTTTTACCATTTACCATCAAGACAAGATCACTAATTTAGCTCAACCACACAAAGCAAAGGGCACACACAAAAAAAAACAAAAAACTAACAAGACACACACACACACACACACACATGTTCTCAAAGTACTTAGGGGAAATTAAAAACAAAATATTATGCACAACTAGAGACTAGGCATACCTCCTTTATAGGATCAAAAGGAAAAATTATTGAATCATCTTCATGGTGAGATGAAACATAGTGCCAAACATGTTTCTCCTTGGATTGAATGTTTTATGGATCTGACCTATTATTTATCACTTCACTTGATCTGATATCAAGCAGATCATCCTTAAACATGTCTCCAATGTAGGTATACTCATATTTAACACGTTCACATAATTCATACTATTTCCCACTCTTAATTTTATGGTCAATTTGTATCTCCTTAGTAAGCATTGCCTCAAGAGGATTAGTTTCATGTTCCTTAGAAGATTGAGGCCAATAGGATCATGTTCTATCCTTCAAGATCTGATGTATTTCTCCCAAATAATTTAGAAGATGATAGCTCATCTTGAGGACTTCAAACATGTCATCATAAAAGATACATATTTCTTGAAAGGATAGATTTAAAAGTTTGATTTTCCTTTGCATACTTGAGTGCCAAAGTTGGCTTTTCCATCTTTGACTAGATCATATTCTCCTTGAAGAATGTTATATCCTAATCCAATTATTTCAAAAAAATCATCCCATGGATGATTAGTAACTTGTTCTTTCTATATGACATCTTGCAAAGTGATGGAATAATCAATGACCATTTCTCCTTCTTTGGCAAAAGGAAAATATTCTTCCTCATCAACCCAATCAAAAATTTCAACATAAAAAACCACCTATTATTCATCATTTATTACCTCTTGATGGATTTCAATTTTTTTATCACCTTATATAATAGTAATTTTTTTCTAAACGGATGCAAGATCCTCCATCTCCTTATTTGTGATTCTGAGACTAGGCATTTGGAAATCATGTGACTTAGTCCAATAAGCTTGCCAAGGAGTTAGGATTTATTCAAGAAAGGGTTCTTAGTTTTTTTCAACAAAAATCTCCTCTTTAGGTTCCCATACCAAAATTAAATCAATGAAAAGGGTAATGGGGTGAGGATAATATGAACTAGATGGTGTAGGTGGCACATAGAACTCAAAACCAGATTGAGAGTAAAGTGTAGGGGATTCTTTTGGAAGCTCTTGAGGAAGAGGAGGTAGATCTTAGGATAAAACAACTTGATTATCTTCATTACACTTGAAAATCACTTCATTCACCTTTGATTTATCTTGATAATTATCTAAAGGTAGGTTAGAAGGGGTGTGTTTAGGCATAGGATCTTCTTTTAGGTCTAAACCTTCCATCACACCTTGACTCAACAATCTCATCTTTGACTCTAACTCTTTAATTTGCTTGGCTAGGTTCTCTTATAAAAGCCTTTATTTGATCTCATAGGCATCATCATGAGGATAAGGAGTGTATTAGGGATGACATGGAACATAATAAGCTTCTTGAGGAAGGGTGAGAGGGAGTTGAAAAGGATCAACTTCATCTTCAACTTCACACTCCTTAACAATACTTTTATCTTCTTTATTTCCCCATGATTCTATAATATTACTCTATCTTATGATGTTAGGATTAGAATTCTTTTCTTGAGTAAGGGTCAGAGGGGTTTACATAGGATCAAAATCCTTTTCAACTTCACACTCTTTTTCAATACTTTTCTCCTCTTTCTTTCCTCATGACTCCATTATCTTGTTATGGCTTAGGGTATTGGGATTATGAGTCTCTTTTTGAGGTGATGGGGATGTAAAGTGAGATGGAAATTAGGTCTTAAAATCCAATTCCTTTAATACCAACATGGAATACTACATATGAATATTATCCAACTCAATCTACTAATCAAGATTAGATTCAAAAACAAGGTTTATTTTTTCAACTCTCTCTCCTCTAACTAACTGGGAAGAGGATGACTTGATATCCTTGATTGGGCTCATGAGTAGGTATCAAATATGGTTTATAGGAAACTTTGGGAAGTAGATATGAAGGATGCTATATTTGGTGATATTTCCCTTCATGAAATCCTACCCTGTCCTCTAAGGAAGAAACTAGGCCACTCACATCAAGCAACTCACTTGTGAGCCTTTGCCAATTGGATCTATAATATGCACCCACTCTCTTTTGAGAATATCTAATACATCTCTCACCTCATGAATAATATACCTCTCATAGCCTAAATGAGTCTTCTTGAAGGTGAGAATGGATTAACTTGAGAAGTGGATAGGTTGACTAGGAGCAAGACATGGGGAAGGCTAATTGTAGGAATGATGTACATCATGAATGGGTTGGTACACTTCATGACAAGGTTTATTAAGAACTTTTTCATATTGATAGTGAATGGAACAAGGTTGAAAAGTCTTACCAACTTGTGTAAAATATTTCATAACATAAAAATTATCCATGAAACTTCATTGAAATCAAGAACACAAAGGAAAATGTTACCAACAATATTCAAAGGATAACCTGGGATGCTTGACTGGATGATATATCTTTGGATTCACCATTGATGCTTGGATAGATCCCTCTAAAGGCTAATTTTTGAGATAAAACACCAAAAATCTCTCAACTTCTTAGACCAAGAGTCCCACTAGGTATACCAAAACTTGTCACTTGGATTTACACCCTTTGAGGAGATGAAAAATATCTCATCATCCAAGTGGCATAATGGGAACACCTCTAGGCTTTGGGTAGCCTAAGGATGAGGTGAATCTCTAGATAGGGATAGTTCCCTTGATGTACCACTTTGGATCAAAGCTACACCTAAACATTGGGGGGTGAAAAGGGAGAGAGATAACTAAAATAAAACTAACCTAAGGGAGGTGATACATCAAAATAGACTATGACCTCCAACTAGTAGCATGTTACACATGAAATCAAGAGACAAACTGAACATACACTTCTTCAATCTTCATCTTCTCATATCATTGTTACATTCTGAGGTTATAGATGAATGTGAAAAGTTAGGATGACTAGACAAGATGAATATGAGGTAACTAATGAATTTAATAAATAAATAAATCCTTTACATATCTTATAAAACTTAACATGCCTAAAAAAAGAAGCTTTACAATAATAAATAGGGTGAAAGAATGAGACCACATGTTAAGGGATCCATAGTCTTCACTAAGAAAGATTCATCATTCAAGTAAAACACACTTATGAACAGTCATGAATAGGTAAAAATAAGTAATATTATTTATCAAATGGTATGAATTTTATTAGGGATTTTCCATACCCAAGTGGAGCATATATTACAATTCCAAAATGGATAGTTCTTATAGAACTTGAGAGAGAGAGGAGAAGAGAGAAGTCCAAGGGTCACAAGGACACTTTTAAAGCTGGTAAAATAATTTAATTTTTCATATAAAGATGTTATGGTATTAACCATTCAAGGACAATAAGTACAAATGTCAATAAAAGTCATCAAACTTTTGCATAGTAGCATGAAAAATCCTTGACTAGCTTAGCAAAATTACCTTCATGATTGACCCTATTTGAAAATATCATAACTAACTATGACTAGTTATAATGGTTTAAATTAAGGGTAAGAAGATTATTCATTCCTATACATGAATCTTTTTTAGGCCTCATCCTCTATAATAATTTAGAAAGGAGCTATCATCATCTATAGTCTAAAAAATTCTTCTTCCATGCACCCTACACACTTGTCCTCAAAATTGGCATCATTTTCTCATGAAAATACATGGGAAGGACTGAATTAAAATTTTAAATACCATAAATGGAATTCAAATCATCATGGCTACCTTAAAATAATCTCACTTGAATATCTCTACCTTTCTCACTAACTTGTCCAATATGCCAATTTTGACAGGCTGAGATGAAGTAATTGGTTTGGACACTTAAGAGTTTTTTATTAGAATAAAATGGATATAGGTAGTTATAAAAAGTATATATCTTCCTCATTTTTTTTTAATCTTTAAAATCCTCCTTTATCTTGCACAACACAAAAAATAGTCAAAAATACCTTGTTTCTCACCCCATCCATATAAGTTCATATAACCAAAAATGATGGGGTGAATAACGAGGAATTAATATACATATTTAAATAGGTTTCATGGTAAAATTATGTCATTAGATGATATCCAGAACTCCATTTCTCTAAACTAGTCCTTAATAAGGGTTTGCAAGGATTTTTGACAATTTTGACTTGTAAGGTTCATTCATAAAAGTCTGACATCCAAGTTGCCAAAATATTCCACAATTTAAAATTTAAAGACCTCAAAAAACATCCCTAAACTTCTCTATCCTCCATGTAAACCCTCAAAAAATATGTGAGCACTTGAATCTAGCCTATTGAGATGTTTTCCTCATCTTGTACAAGTCTAAGTTAGTTCAAGGTCCAAAAATGCCATTCCTTGGTTTTATTTGCACTCTAAAAGCTTGAAAACCTATTTATTATCTCCATAAACATTCTAAAATAAGTGTAAAATCATATCTAATTCTAGAGTTGAATTTGACCTTGCATTTAAAAACTAGAACTAACCATGTCAAACAAGCCTAAGTGTCCTTTAAGATCAAAATAGATTTCATAATGTTTTATTTGCATATAAATATATTTAAAATGTATATTTTAGTACCTAAAACATTATTCAATAGGATAGAAAGATTAATTTGGGGTATAAGTGAGAAAGATCTCACACTTGGTCTTTATGCTTGAAACTACCATATAGACCTACATGTAACTCTTATGGTTTGGACCATTCCATTGAGCCTCACCCTTTCTAGATTGGTTATTCAAGTTTTAATATATGTTTTATAACTTCAAAAACTTCCTGAATGGTTCATATAATTCTATGTTCACCCCTTCATCTTCTTTCTTCAAGGTTGTAGGTTTCATGTACAAAGGGAGTGCCTCTATTTGAGATAAAATATAGCAAACTCCCCTACGTCCTTAAACAAAAATTAATATTTTATGATTTTATCAAAGTTTCAAAGGATCTCTATACAAATTTTGAGCTCTTGATCATGTGATTTGCCTTACCAAACTCTCAAAAAACCAAGGTAGACCTACTAGGCAAAGATTGTATGTGACCCTATTCCAAGTGGACTATATGTGCATTATGAGAACACTTATCTCTATTTTATTCATACATCCATTATCATACATATGTTTTCATGATTATTATGGATGTGTACTATTCTTTATTCCCCACTCTAATCTCTCATATACCCCTGATACTATTGAATTCTTATGCCTATGTTCTATCATGACTATGTTTCCTATTTGAAAAGACCCCTACCTATAGGTTTCCTTATGTAGTTTAGTTGGAAATAAATGATTATAGTACTATTTTGAATTTATAATATAATTTTAATTTTCTTTAAACTTATACCTCCCCCTCATGCTCCTTCTCACACTCACAATCTCTGAGTCTGATCACTACAAGACATAATATAATTGACTATGTTTTACTTAGGAATGGACCCCTCTAGGTAGAATTGGCATGAGATATAGTTTAATTCATGGTTTAAAACTTATTTTAAAACCCTATATGGTTATAAATATATTATGGGATTTATTTTGTTGATCATTAAGCACTGCCAACACCTTAAACCACCAAATTGCTCAAGGTCTGCTATATAGTTATACACAAGGCTCTAAGTATGTGTGAACCTATAAGTGAGTTGTTCCTAGTATGGAGAGACTATTAATGAATTATTAAAACCATATAACATCCTCTCACACATTGAACCTACCTTGAATGTACTAAAAATATGAAAACACACTGCTCTTTGATCACTAGCTACACACAGTCAACATAGTGGTTGTAGGTGCATATTAAGAAAAAATGGATATGTAGATGTTAACCTAATAAAAACCTCACAAAATAAATTATATCCTCATCATAATATTTAAATAGGTTCCCATCATTATCAAGTTCACAAAAATGTAACAACTCCTCAAAACTTACTCTTGGCTAGCTGTAGGTTCTCATTAGGCCTATTATACAGATTGTAAGGCTTCTTGAGGAACATGAAATCACTTACCATATTGGTTTGATAACCATTTAAACCTTAGATTATCCTTCAACCAATTAAAACCATTCAAAAAATTCAATTGTACCTTTTCTTTCTAGGATATCAAAAGTCATTTAAAACACAAAACTTGTATAATCTACTACTTGGAAATAATGTTTTTATTAGCAACTTAGACCTATAAAAATTATATCCTCCGCTAACCTCTTGCCTTCAAAATTTTCCATAGTTCAATTCATATATGGAAGATAAAACTTAATAACATTAGGAGGTAGAAAATATTATTGCAACCTTGTTAAGTGATGTTCCCAAAACACCCCTGGGCCTCTATTTTGTAGTTTTAGGGACTTGATACCAGAACTCAGTCTTCTCATCTTTACAAGTGATATTAATATCCAATTTCCATCTTGACACTTTAAACATAGTCTACCATGGTAAAATTTTCATTCTATTTCATCAAACTATTCTTAAAATATCTCATGTTCTCCATATAGTTTCTTCTATATCTCTGTCAATGCCCCCATAGGTGGATGTTTCCATGTACATGTAGCAAGTATGAGTTCTAGGAAATATGCATGTTTTATAACCTCATATGAGTTTAAAACTCTTCTCAAAACCTATAAATGGAATAATTAAATTTTCAAAGACTTTTTATATATTTATAACCTCTTTCCAACATGATGAATCCTATAAAGGCACCTATAGGTAAGCATGTTCATAGCTACCTAACTAGATATATTTTACATGACTGCTATCAAGGTATTTTATATTACTTGAGGTATCAAACATGACTTATCATACCAAAAATAAATTAAAGGCACATTTTATAGTCTCATTTACTCCCTTATGAGCATGATCAAAGTTTAAAAACATGGTTGTAATTGAGAACATGCAGAAAGTTGCTAGTGAATGTGACAAGACTAGGTGATTGATCAAAACATGGAGTCATAAGACCAAACATGAAATTAGGTGGGATCTATGACATTTAAAAATGTAAAAAACTATATTATACTCATGTTAATCCCTTGTAAGGAAAATAGCCCTATGAAAATAGTGAATTTGACTACCATCTCTCTTGGAACATCAACTTGAAAAATGAGCTAATTAGCCCATGAAATCTTTACCAAGCATGAAATTAAGAATGGAAATCATGAAGGGAGGGAGAAAAATAATATATAACTATTATTAGTGAGTGGATTGTGTGAAATTTCTCAAACCAAGATAAAACCTATAGGGTTTATAGATAAGCAAGCAAAAAAAATACAGTCAACTTCATGAGAATGGTTCATGAAGCACAGGCCACCATTCTTTAATATTATTATATTTAAATGAAGGTATATAAGTGTAATACAACCTCTAGGTTTTTGAGCTGAAACCTATTGAGCTATTTTTACTAAGCACAAAATTTAAGGTCACTTTTGCTTTCCAAGAGGATTTGAAAAGGAGTAGAATGTGTTTGGGCCCAAACTGGCACTTCCAAAGCAAAAAAAAAACTTGTAACTAAGCATGGGGAAGATAAAGAGACATATTGTGATCCTTTCCCATGTGGCACACTTCCCAAAGATCCATATAAGTTCCAAATTTCTTCTTTTCCTTAAGAAAACCACCTTTTCTTTTGATGAATGTACCACTTTTTAGTTATGTCAGTTAATTAAGATCTCTAAAGACACATGGGACATGAAATCACATTTTATAATCTTAAAACTTCCCAATAAATCCACTTGTTTAGCTATTTTTACTAAGCACAAACTTTAAGGTCACTTTTTCTTTCCAAGAGGATTGGAAAAGGAGTAGAATGTGTTTGGGCCCAAACTGGCACTTCTAAAGCAAAAAAAAACTTGTAACTAAGCTTGTGGAAGGTAAAGAGACATACTGTGATCCTTTCCCATGTGGCACACTTCCCAAAGATCCATATAAGTGCCAAATTTCTTCTTTTCCTTAAAAAAACCACCTTTTCTTTTGATGAACCTACCACTTTTTAGTTATGTCAGTTAATTAAGATCTCTAAGGACACATGGGACAGGAAATCACATTTTATAATCTTAAAACTTCCCAATAAATCCATACAAGTCATTTAATGCACCCTTTTGACCCCAAATTGACACAAAAATGATATAAGGAATAAAATAACTAATGATCAAGGATATTACAACATTAAATGACATTAATTAACCTATAAAACACCTTTTGACCTCTATATTATACCCCTAAAATGTCTAAAAGTCATGTTTTTACTAAGAATGCCCTAATTCGACCTAATGGTCAAATTTGGTCAATAGTTATGATATATGTTTTATGGTTAAGAAGGTAGTGGAAAAGTTTGGTGGTCATAAAGACCAAGGCTATACAAAGTTTCTAAGTATGGGTGTACCAAGTCTCATATTATACAAGTGTTTAGATTATGTAATAGACAACTTGTTCTTTGTGTTGTTCATCTTAATGAGCAAGCATTACCCCTAGGGAGTGGTCAGTGGTAGATATATAAAGTTAAAAAAGTTGGTCATCCTTAGAAGGGGTTAGGATAGGTGAATACAAAAGGTACTCTTTGAGTGAATCAAAGAATTTTTAGTAGTTAACATTCTACCTAAAAGAGACATCCTTCTTCAGGAGGTGATAAAAGGGTTGACATTGATGTGAGAGTTGAGAGATAAAGTGATGAATGGATTGGAGCTTCCCCTAAAAACTATTGAGTTGATTTAGGTTGATTAGAGGAATCATGTCAAGGATTTCTTTGATTTTGGTAGGATTGACTTTAATTCCCTAAAAGGAGACAATAAAGCTAAATATTTTTCTTGATAAGACCCCAACAATGCACTTCTTAGGCTTGAGATAGACATGGTAATAGATGAGTCACTCAAAGATAATTTTGAGAATATCCAAATGATCTTTATGGCATTTTTATTTCCAAATAAGGTCATGCACATAGTATTTTATGATCTTAAGGATAAGGTCATGGAAGATGTAGGTCATAGTGTGTTGATAGGTTACACCAATGTTCTTTAGTCCAAAAGGCATGACCTTATAGCATAAGGTTCTCCATGGGGTGATAAAGGAAATTTTGTGTTGATCTCTAGGGGAAATTGAGATTTGATTATAACTCAAGAATCTATCCATGAGAGATAACATCTCTCTACCAGTTATAAGATCAACTAGTTGGTTGATACTTGGAAAAAGAAAGTTATCTTTTGGGAAAGAAAGGTTGAGGTCATAAAATTCCACATAAATGTGTAGTCCCCCTATGGCTTTGTGTATAGGGATGATGTTTGAGACCCAT
Organism: Torreya grandis; assembly: GCA_037957365.1. Taxonomy (NCBI): domain Eukaryota; kingdom Viridiplantae; phylum Streptophyta; class Pinopsida; order Cupressales; family Taxaceae; genus Torreya; species Torreya grandis. The sequence continues at coordinate 2,012,043 of JARHVA010003037.1, read as the reverse complement.
TGAGGGTAATAAATGGGTTGAATAAAATTGATGGAAAAAAGACATTGAAGCTCTTCTTTGATGAGAAGTTATATATGAAGGTGCATTTGTCAAAGTTTCTACTTAATGAGCTTGGTATCATGGTTGGTGATTATATTGTGGGTAGCTATGGAGGGGTCAATTCTTAGCATGTCAGTGTAAGACCAAGTAAATGATATGCTATGGTCTCACAAGAAGGAGAGGAAGTCTTGAATATCCTTAGAATTTAGTGATTGGCCAATTTTGACAACATGGGGCTTGTTTGGAGTGCCTAATTTGGTATCCATAGTGGATTCATTTAACATGGTCTAAGTCTCAAGAGGTGGATATTCATGGATAAAATAATCTAGTGCACCAAGGTAGATGAGAATGGAATCATCATCCTAACACTAAATGGTATTAATAGTAGGAGAGTCATCTCCTATCATCTTAGGATGGGTCATAGGGATGGTTATAGTGTCCCCATACTTTTGATTGGTCAGGGGTCCAAGGCTAATTATGTTGATGAAAAAAATGTTAGGGGGGATGTTGTTAGAATCCTCCTATTTTTAGGGTGAAGGGGTTTGTGAGGATGGGATCTCCTCATCAATTTTGGTGACGGGAGGTGAGTTGGTTAGCTCATTAAGAAGAGAGAATTCTAAGACATGTTTATCATGGGGTTTTTAGGTTTGGATTGGAATAAACTCATATGGCCATTATTCATATCATCCAAGGCCAAAACCCTTTCAAGCACACCTATGGAGGTATGTTTAGGCAAATTCTAGTTTATCTAGATAGGATAAGCTACAGGTGAGTGGTTGAGGTTAAAATGAGGTGAAAGAAGCACCAAGGGGTTTATCAAGTCCCCTATATATGAAATGGGTTTTACAATTTAAGGGTTTGAAAGGAATAATGGCTTCGATATTAGGGTCATGCCTAGGTTAGCTGGTAATTTTCCCATACTCATGGGGAGCAGGGAAGGTGTTAAGGGTCAGGAGATAATATTCCCTAAGTGAGAGACATTAGAATGTTGATTCCAAGTGGTCGGTGGTAGGGATTTGATCTGAGAGGATTGATGATCTAGTAGATACATCATTGGTATAAAAAGATATGGCTTCATATTTTATGGTTGGGGATTCGTCTTTAGTTGATGAGGGTGCACTGGATGGAGGTAGAAGGATGTAGTTGGGTTGATAAGTCATGTTTCATGATGAAAAGGGACTTGGGTCAGCTTGTATGATGATAACCTGACCTTCATGCTCAAATTTGATGTAATGATGAAGGGTAGAGAGTACACAACCCATAGATTGGATCCAAGGTCATCCCAACAAAACATTATACTAAAATTCACCTTCCACTACATAGAAGAGTTATAAGAGCATGTGAGGTCCTAAATGGATGTGAAGGACAATAGTTCCCAAAGTAGTGGCCATGGTGTCATTGAAGGATCAGAGGATGGCTGAGATTTTAGACATGACATTGTTTGGTAGTTTGAGCTAATCATAGGCATGGGAGGAGATGATATTAATACTAGCTCCCCCATCAATCATGACCCATTTGATGTGAGTTTTGTTTATGTAGGTAGTAATGAAAATATGGGGATCTAGGTCATCAGATGGAGAGAAGGTATTTTCAAATCATTGAAAGTGACAAGGTTAGAAATTTGGAGATAACCAACAAAGGCTACTAGAGGTTGAGGGTCTTTAGGTTGGACCTTTATTGATTGCAATGCCTCTATCATTTCTTTGTGATGATGAGGTGAGGTAGAAATAAATTCATATAGATTCATCTTTGTCAGGGTTTGGTAAAGTTGTTTGAGAACCACTCTTATAATTGATTCTAAGGGGTTGGATTGAGAGGTACCTAAGATAGATACCTTGGTTTTGGATTAATGTGGTATTTCCTGAACTTTACCTAGTTTGGAGGTGGAAGATGGGTATGTCCATGAGATGGATAATTTGTCATTCCCCTTATCCTTTTGTTGAATATGTGATCATGTGACCACATGGATAGTATGGATGGAGGCATAGGAGATTAGTTTAGTTCCTCATCACTCTGAGGTGAGAGTGGGGAAGTAGGTATGTATTGTATATTGGTTATTTTTTAATGACTATTAGTGGGATCATTAGAGGTTCATCCATTAATAGATCATCCTCATCATAGAACTAATGAATTATGGCTTGGAGAGATTTGTAGTTCTCTATGTCATGCCTAGGTGTCCTATAATAGGCATATACTTGGAATTCATTATACCAGATGGGTTTTGGAAGAAGAGGGCTAAATTATCTTATAGGAGGTAAGTTCAAGAAAGAATATTGCAATAACCTTTAGAAAATAGCTGAGTAAAACTCATCTAAAGGTGGTGAGGGCCCATAGGTATTAGATTTCATTGGTGAGAGGGAAGTATTTTTAGAAATAGGCTTGGTGGTGGAGGTCTTGGGTAAGGTGGCATTCTTAAAGGGTTATTTTGGCTTAGGTAAGGAAGTTGGTAAGTTGGAGGTAGGAGATGTCAAGGTAGCTAGGTTGGTTATAGATGGCTTGGTGAAGATGGACACGTCAAAAAGTAAGAGTGATGGGGCAACCAAAAGTAGTATTTGGGTTTTGGTTGAAATATTTGGCTTTATCATCAAATTAAAAGGAAGAGATGTGCTTGGCACAATCACGAGCAAATATTTCTATTATTTCATGTTGGGGTAAAGAGAAGGAAAATTAATTGATTAGTCTTATCTAATGGCTACAAAATCAATAATAGATTCATCATCAAATTTCAAATAGAGTAAAGGTTAAAGATGGAAACTTTCTTGGATATGTTTATTTAAAAGTGATCCAAGAAATTTTAGGCTAGCTAGGTGAAAGAGAAGAGATAATGTTTGGTTATGGCACTATACTAGTCTAATGTTGGATTGAATAGGGACATGGTGAAGGTATGGAGAAGAATGGCATAATCATAGGAAATAAAATAACATGAATGCCTAAATGCCTTGAGGTGATATTGGAGGTCTTCCTTAATTTAGAAATTAGAAAACTTGGGAAGTTTCCATTGAGGGGCATATGGTCTAATAGGGATAGGTGGGTGAATGAATTTGTTATAGATCAATTCATATGAGAAGATGTTGTGAGAACTAGAGATGGATGACTCTAAAGTATTCATTTTATTCATGAGTATTTTCATTAGACATATTTTTGGTTGCACACCTGAAAGGTTATAAGGTGCATATTATTGTTTTGGTTGGGTGACATATTAATAATTGGTAGGAGGTTAAAGAGCTACCACATATTGATATGTGGACATAGGAAGTTGGGTGATGTCATGTAGGGGTAGGTGGATGTATTTGGTTGGGTAATGGGTATAGGTACTTGGACTTATGGGTTAGGGATGTAACCCTAATTGGGTGTGATGGGTACTTGTTAAGAGGTAAAGGTAGGTTGGGTAGGAGCTGTGGTTGGGTTTTCAACTAAAGAAAAGGTGGTAACCTTTGTACTAATTGGTGGTAAGGTAAAAGGTATAGACACCACAATATTTTGAAGCTGAGTAGTGACTAATGAATTGGGGGTAGATGAAGGAAGGTTAGCAATTCTAGCAATAAGTACCTTCATAGTGAGGAGAGTATAGTTGGGTCACTCCTATAGAGGAGTTGTTGGTGGGGGTGGAAGGCGTAAGGGTGATGGTAGGTTGGGTAGGTTGGTTTTCCATAGTAGTATCAAAGGGATTATTAGTTGATGAATATGCTTGGGTAGTAAATGCTTGAGTGGTGACTATGGAAATATAAATGTTCTCCATAAGGTGGATCCATAGGTGGAACTGAAGTAGGGGTATGGTGAGGTATGGTTCTAAGATAATGTTGAAGGGCCACATGGTTGTTATCTAAGAAAGTGTCAAAGTCTATATCTCCTTGGCGAAATACCTGAGAGAAATAAGGAATTCTTAAAGGGTGAGGAGAGTCTTCTAGTTTAGAGACATACTCCATGGATGAAGAAGTAGAAAAGGTTGATTGGCTTAGTGATAGGTTATATTCTACTAGATTCTTTCACTACTATCAAGTTAGAACAATACAAGATAAAGGAGAGAGAATACAAATACAATCTCACCACTCAAATAGAGAGAAGACAAGAAATGAGTAAGGAAATCAAACATACACTAAAAAATACGTTATGTCCTAAAGTTATTTTTATTTTTTCTTTTGGTTTATGACTTAATATTTAAAAAATATGTGACTAAAATTGGCTTGTAGAGTGAGTACTAGAAAAAATTCCATGGTTAGTTTCAAGTTGCATTTAGGATTTCAAAATGATTTATATTAGAAATCAACATGTGGCTTGGTATTGGGGTCTACACCCTCACTTCACACATCACAACAATAAGGGTGTCATGTGATTAGCCAATATATACCAATTTTTAGATTTTATACTCAACAAGAAAGCTAAGTTGGTTCTCCCCTTGGTAATCACCTCCAAGTAGGATTGTTGAGAAAGGGTAAGGTGATTTCTAGGTGATGAAATCCTAGTTAGGCCTTATGTCAATTTGTTTAGATATTTGATTGATTTAGGTGGTTTGGTTTGTGTGTGTGATAAAAGTGATTTTATGATCAAATTAATTTGATTTAGTTTAATTAAGTGAGCTAAACTTGCAAGCAACCAATATATGTAGTTGATTTTAAACCCAAAATAATTTTTTATTTTGCTTATGAGCATAGAATATGGAAAAGAGCACATATATGCAAATGAAATAAACCTAATTAAAGACTCAAGGGTCCCATCAAGAATGCCAAAATGTTTCAAATAATTTTAAATTATTTTCAAGAGAGGAAGAATAAAGAAATTATATATGAATATGGTTGAAAAACCTATTTGATTGTGTGCATGTTAAATCAAATGATTATAGAGAGCTCCTCTTTAGCTTGGGAGGAATGAACTATGAATAAGACAAAATTAAATAAAATGATTGGTTAGATAGATAGTTGGGTGGATTTCCTATTAGCTAGATCCCTGAAGAAAGAGCTTCCTTGGGGGTTGTCAATCCACATGATTTAAACAATTCAGTTTAGAATAAAAAGATAAAATACTATCATAAATCATAAAAGATGCTAAAATTGAATACAAGAAATGCTTGATAAAGAAATTGACTAAATTGAATAATTATAGAAATAATTTGGTTAATATTAATGCTAAATAGGTTGAGTGTGATTCAAAAAATAGGTTAGGGATCTGTGAATAAGTAGAGACCAAGAAAGTTAGATTTGGTTGAGGGTAAGTGGATGAAAATAGCTTGATATTATTTTGTGCCATAGTGACCATCAGTGGTTGAGGTGACCACTGGTGGTTGAGATCACCATCATTGGTGGAGGTAACCATCAATAGTTGAGGTAACTATTGGTGGTTGGATAGACCATTGGCAGTTACTGTGTGTTGGGTTTGGATAATAAAAATATTAGATTAATGGGGTCGCATGAGGTAATTATAGGAGATTAGTTTATGCTAGGATGATTTTGAAATAGAAATAAATTAATTGACATATTGAAAATAACTAATTTACTTTTCATAGGTTGATCTAGTGAATGGTTGATGTGTTTAGCTCATTGATAGAGTTTGGCATGATTTTAGAAGAGTAACGATACATGTTTGTCCACTGAGGGGTAGTAACAAGTCATCTCTCTATCATGATGGATATATTTCAAGATTTTTGGAAGAATACCTAAAAATAAACTCTATATATGAAAGCTCTTGATATTTGTGGGATCCCCCTTTTTCACCTCCTACTCCTCTCTTCTTATAGGAAGGAAGGAAAGGTGTAATAATATGTTAATAAGAGATAGGAATTGATGTCTAATTTTAACTTTGACATGCTTGGTTTTACACACAAATTAGACAAGATAATTATAAAAGAGTAAGGTAAATTGAAGGGTCAGTTAAGTTGTATTAGATGGTGGAATTTGACCATCGATGATCAGGGTGATCATCGATGGTTAGGGTGATCATTAACGATTAAGGGTCAAGGTAGAGTTGAATTAAAGAGGTGGGTTTAGTTGGTAGATAAATCTGACTAAGATTGGGTCTGGTTACTAGTCAAAAGGTCAAATTGGGGCCCTATGGGGTCTTAAATTGGACTATAGGAGTTTTGAAATTCAAAAGTGTCATGTGCAGATTTTTGGTGTCTACACACTCAACCTAAGATCATAACACCCTACAATTATTTTCTTAGAGATTGAATACACACACAATTATATATTACACATTGGTGTATATGACTTATTCATTTCCATCAAGGATATTATATGTACATGGTCCTTATTAGCTATCCATTTAACATATCCTAAAAATACAAGTCATCCTCACCTTCCTTATATCCACCTCACCTATGATATTCAATGATGACGTATATACTTATATTTTCATATGGGGACATGATTCCCACATCAACCCTCCATAAACCTTATATTGACATATTCTCCCCATCATACCCTAATGTTAAGCATTATTTCATTGTTTATTCATACATATTTAATAGCATATTACATATACACAAATATGTTATTAGTATTACCACATGATACATTTATAGATATATCTTATTATCTTTGGCATTTATATACATCGAGGATTGTTATTTTAACCACTATCATCATTAATGAAGGATGTATTAAACTTTGGAGATTACCATATAGTTATCTATATTACATAGTTCTCATGTGGACATTGGCCTATCTTTCCTACTATATTTACTATGGATCTTGTTTTTTCACCTCCATCTCATCATCTTCATTCAGGATGAATCACATTTATTGAGCCATACCTAAGGACACTTTTTTCTATGACATTTATACTTAGTATAGTAGTATGTTCTACATTGAACATTATTTGATGTTCTTTCTTATGTGATACAACATTGATAATCATTAGAGTAATATATTGGGAATTGATCTATACATTATTTTATCTACCTTATGTGACATGAAACTTGAGACATATGAATTTAATATATATTACATATAGTGGGGATTTTCACATAATATATGATGATATTTACATGTGTTTTATGCAAAAATAAAAATGATGTTAGTTATATATAATATTATTACACACAGTGCGTATAATTCTATTAATTTGAGATGAGTGATTTTAGGCACATGTTATTCAATCCTTCATCTCAAAATGGGGGTGCATACAAGATAATTTTCAAAGAATATTCAAGAGAAGTTTAGGTATGAAAATTTTCAAACTAATTTTATACCAAGGGTCAATAATCTCCCATTGGATAAAAATATTATTACTTCCCTTCTAAATAAATAGGAAGTTTCAAAAAACTCCAAGAGAAGTGATGGTTATGTCTAAAACTTGTTATAAAAGTTTTCAATTGGAATAATTGGAATAGGAGAAATCTTTTATAAATTACTATAATATATGATTTTATAAAATATAATTTGGATTCATTCATATGCTCTTTTAATCTTCAAATTTTAGTTTCATTTTAGTTTCAATTTTAACAGTTTAATTTAGCACAATGAACATATCTACCATTAATTACTTATTTGTAAATGGCCATTGTTGATAGTTATACTAAATTTTAAAAATCATAATTTTTTTTGAATTTATGCATGAATAAAATATTTATCCTCCTCTCCCTATGATAAGAGCCTATATAAACATAATATTTTCAACTTTTATAAAATATTTATGATTTCTATCCTATATAAACCCATCTAGTCTCAATCTCTCTAAGTACATGCCTTAAGGGGTGGGAAGACCATTGATGTTTCATAGGATTATTATCCCTTTCCACTTGTTACCAATAGTTTTAGCTCCTAAAAACATTCCCCTAATCTTTACCTCCTCTTTTTCACACTCCTCTGGTCTTTTACAACTTTTAGTACCCCTTTTCCTAACCTAAAACCTATTTTGATAGTTTACATGACAAGGTCAACTAGGTCAACCTTGTAATCTTATTGAAAAAACTTATTTAGGGTCTAGGTTGGCTCTTGGTTGACCTAGCTCATGACTTAGTGAGTTTTTGTCAATAATGATACTAGGTCGACTATTTTGACCCTATCAATTGGAACTTTTAAAAGGGTTTAGGGTTAAATCCACCTATATAAATTCATCTATTTCATCATTATTAGAGATACATAAAGAGTTATTATTCATTTTTGCTTCTTTATAATTTACTCTTCCACTATTATAATTGATGAGTCTTAGCTTAGGGTTTCTACTTGGAGAAGAATCTAAGCTTATGGAGAAGTCTTGGATGCTTTGGCCTTTCTTAGTGATATTTAAAAACCACAAAAACCTCTTAAAAGGCACCTTTGGTCAATGGAGAGATTGACTCTCAATGGGTTCATCTTCTATGTAAGTATCTCTAAATTTTCTCCTCTTTTTTGCAGATATAAGTAACATAGCTAATAGATTTTGAATAATATTACTCTTATTCTCCATTCCATCATGGTCTTACCTATAAATATCTTAAATAGTATTATCTTATGGATGTTTACCTTTTTTTGTTTACTAACCCCTAACTTTGTGCCACAAGCTTTGGTGAGAACTAGATTATATTTTTTTCTTAACTTGTTATTAGTATAGTGAATATGAAAATATGGGACTTAATTAGGGTTATTTCATAGTTTTGATTGACTCAAGTCTTTGGAACCATCCCTAGTGATCATATTATGGTAAAATATCTACTAATTAGATCTAGTGGATGCATATTGGTCATGTTCCTGATTATCAAATGTATCCCCAATTAGAAGTGTAAGTAGGATATATCTTCTCTAAGATAGGATTGATTTGTGGATTTGATGTATTTCTAATTACATACATTCTAGTGTTTTTTATGTGAATTTGACCCTTACAAGTTTTCATTAACAATTTTATTTTCTATCATTTTATTATTTTTCTATATTTCTAATACTAGGTCGACTAGGCTGGTATAGTTTATAACTTTTGTGTGAAGGTTTAAAACATCATCACATCAAAATAACTCTATTCTTTCTATTCACATATTCATCAAACATAGGTTACTAGATCGAATAGGTCAACATGGTATTCTTATTCAATTTTAGATAGTAGACTATGGTAAACACATCCACTTAGTCTCTTATTCAGTTATAAAATTAAAAACTAAGTCATTTAGGTTGACTTAATATTCTAGTTAGCTTCTAGGTAACAAACTAGGTTAACTAGACTGGTAAAGTCATCTTAATAGGCTTTATCAAATAGAGAATTATAGAACTAGGTAGACCTAGTTGACACAGTTAGTATAACTTGAAAGTAACATTCAAGGCACTTCAACATAAATTTCATATTCCTTAGCATCTTCCAACCCACCAAGGTTCCTCTATATCTCTCTCTTTCAATTCATTTATTCCTTATAATATTGTTTTTCAAAGTTTGTAGTCCTCAAAATTATAGTCATACAACAATCTAGGTTGAGTTGATTGACCTAAATCTATATTTTATCTTCTATCTGAAGGACAAGGTCAACCTAGTCAAGTTAATTCATAAGGATTATTTATTCTATAATACAGTAGTGACCCTATCGACTCTATTCTATAATGTTTGCATAGACTATCATTTAAACTAACTCTGTACTATGCTTAAATTTAGAATTAATAACTATATGTTAGTAATTAATTCACTCTTTCAATTTTAGTTGTTTTCATGCTTATAGTAAATCATGTAGTCTAATTAGATGGTTTTTAAGTATACCATTTAGTTGTACTATTTTACTCTTTCTTACACACACTACCAATTCACATAATCTCAAAAATACATTTAAATATTTATCTACCCAAGGGCTACCTAATTGGATTTCATCACCAAGGGGGAAGCTAACTTGGTTTTCTAGCCAAGTATAAACATGTGGTTAATGGTATATATTGACAAATCACCTAACACCCTTATCACTATGGGATTGTGAATTGAGGGGGTAGGCCATAATACCAAGCCATTACCATTACCAAAAAAGATCCCTTTCAGCCTAAACATACTAAAACCATCCATAGATTACTTTCTAGTTTCCTATTTTTAGAAAACTTCCCTATCACACTTAAAATAAAACTTTAGAATAATTATATTGAAGATGACCACTTAGTTAGCATTTTATTTTCAGTTTACTACTTGCTCTTTGATCATTATATGTTGTATTGCAAAAGCTTACGTTCGCCAATATTGGTCCAAGATTTTATGTTGTGTGCCTCAATTGGGTCATTCTTAGTGACCAAATTATTAGTGTGTTTACTTTTATTTATTTATTTAAAGTACATTGAAAAAACTTTACCTATTTTTAGTACACTATATTTCTACTTGACATAGTCTCTTATAGACTATTTTTCTTCTTTCCTATAGTACTAAGTCAACCTAGTCAACTTTGTATCCCTTTTACTAGTCAAGTTACAATAGTAGGTTGACTTATTTAACCATATATCCTTATTAGATTATGTTTTTCTTAGTTTACATTACTAGGTCAACCTATTTGACTCTATACTCTTACTGTTTTCTTATTTATCTGACTCAGTTCTCATCATTCCTTAGCATTCTATTCATTTTCCAAAATCATCATGAAGTCCCCTAGTCTAATCTTCTTGGATAACCTAAATCCATTTATACAATCTATGGGATATTCATATTTCCCTCTTTCCCTACCAAGTGAACCCTCACTCTTGGATTACCTCATCCCCTTCTTCATCTATGGATTTTAACATGGTTCAAATCACACCTCAAGATGAATTAGGTGGATCTAATCCTTTTTGTACCTATCAAGACAATTCTCATCTTCAATATTTTCAAAATAATGTGGGAGAAATTGACAATTTTATCCAATAATCCCACAGGTAATACACATTCCCACAACCCTCCCTCTAATGTCAACTTGGTGAGTTCTCCTAAAAACACCAACCCACAAATTGATATGAATTAACTTCTTGCACAAGTCATACAAGAAATGAACATAATGCAAACTTCTAAAACCTCTAAAATGATGCAATTATAACATCATTTTATCAATATGGATAATCAACCTCTAGCTCTCCATCCTCAGCCAATCTAAATTTTATTCCTCCACCTCTTAGATATTCCTCAAGAAATATTATCCCTCAACATAACATGAATAAAATTCTTCAAAACCTCCAAAATTAGCCTTTAGATCATTTTATTATGTCCATTGATATTGGTAATTTATCTCCAACTATCAAGTATGATGGGACTAAAGACCTTGCATCCTTTATCAAAACCTTTGGTAATCATTTTAAAGAGTGGATCCAAACTAATACTTTTACCACAACTAAACTTATAGTTAAAACATTCACTGATAATGTATTGGAATGGTATAAATAAATTCCCCAACATTCCATTTGGAAACTTGAAGATTTATTCAATCCTTGAGTCAAAGAGTTTCAACATAATGATCTTACCAAAAATTGTCTTAGTCATTTTATCAATGTTATGTAATCTCCCACTAAATTAACTCATGATTTTATCAAATGGTATAAATACCTAGATCATAAATCTAACCATAACATGACTGATGAAAATTTGTTTAAACTCTTTATAACTACTTTAAATCCTTCTCTTCAATATAAGGTTCACATTTTTGGTCCCTAAACACTTAATGAAGCTCTTGACCATGTAAAATCTCAAGACTTCCTTATGAAGCAATTCAAACCTAATCCCAAATTCTTTAAAGGATATTTTCAAAATTATATTAATGCCATCCTTGGTAATAATCCTCAAACCAAACTAAGAGTTTTCAAAGCTAACACGCTCCCATATTCCCACATAAAACTCACTATGCATCAAATGAAATAATTGTTATAGCCCTCTAAGCCCTTTACTTATCCTAATAATCCTCCTAAATGGTATGACCCTAATAAATTTTATCAGTTCCATGCTGATATTGGTTAGTCTTATGAAACTTGTAGATGGCTTACTAAATTTTTTGTATCCTACATCCTTGGTAATTCCTTCAATCATGAAGCCATGATCAACCTTCATCATCAAGAGTAGAACACTACTTCTCAAAAATGACAAACTTCCAAATATTCTTCCTCTAATAACCAGTTTTTTTTCCATAACTAATAATCAACAAACTACCAAGGATGTTTGTGTTATTGATGCTGACTATTACTAATATTACAACATTTCTCAATATGTTAACACATTTAAGGTCAATTATCATCTCAAACTAGCTCATGAAGATCCTATCACAAAACCTAAGAAACCATCTTTAAAAGAACAACTTCTACAGGATACTACCACCACTCATTTAGCATTGGAAGCCCCTAAAGAACCATCTCCTTATTTTAAACCCCCAATAAATTATATTCCTTGAAAATACACCTTACGTTATAAAACATGAACTGGTTTTTCTTCTAAATCCCATTGGAAATTTCTTAAAGAACTTAACTCCATGCCTTACAAGATTACACTTATGGAATTAGTTCATACTTCTCATTATCATTGCAAATTATTTATGCAAACCTTATAAGAAATTGAAGAAACATCTTCTCTAGATGAAGAACCACCTTATATTGAGACTACAATTACCAACATGCATATCATAAAACTATTTGTCCTTCTTCTAAACCATCTATTGAATTTTTTGAAGAGGACACGATTAATGATGAGATCCTTTTTCATGTCAATGATCCACCACTATTCATTCAAATATCAATTAATACTACCTTTATTCATAAATTTTTAGTCAATGAAGGGTCTAGTATTAATGTGACATCTTTATGGATCATCTAACAAATTGGTTATAATAAGGATCATCTGAAGTAAACATGCCTCACATATCATGGATTTGATAAAACTAATCAAAAGCCACTTGGTTATATTTTTATTCCCCTAAAAATCAAACCCAATATTTTTATAACTAAAATTATGGTCCTCAATTTGGGCTTATCTTATAACATACTTCTTAATTTCCCTTCGACTCATAGAATGAGGTCCATTTCCTCTTTTGATAGGAAATTCATGAAATTATTACATAATGTCAAACATTATAATCATGAATTTGATCCCAACCCTTGGAGTATTCAACTTCCTAATCCAAAATATTAATACTGAAATCCTACCATTCCTACCATAAATAGTGCTCCCTCACTTGAGTTTATCAACATCAATCCAGACTTACAAGTCACTCTCTCTAATTTGGATGATGATTAACCTAATGAATTGAAACACTACTAAGCTACCTCCCTATGTATTGGAGTGGCTTCCTCCTTCCTTTTTACCTTGTGATCACACTATACCTCTAATTGATGAAATCACTAATTTTCTCCCTCCATGTAATGCTCATGAAGCTTCTTTACTAGAAGATGCCTTCACATGCAATGATTACAAAGTGGAAAAATTATGTGAAGACCTTCTAATCACTTCTCCACATAAATTTAGTAACATTATAATTTCACCTTTTGAAACTCCCCATAAATCCCAAACATATACCAAACTTCAACCTATGATGATAACTACATCATGGCCCAAGCTCAATATCAAGAATTAGATGTTCAACATTATCAAAAAACCTTAGTTCAATACATGATTTCAATCAAGATGTTCACATGATTTTCATAGATTCTAAATTACATCCTAAAGTTCATGTACCTCCTATTAATTATCCATTTATTGATACTCCTTAGGTGGTAGAGCAAATCATACCTTCTGAACCACTAGAAATTATTACATCCATAGATCCCATCATTACATCGGATTCATCTCCTATCAAAGAAATTAATGATATACCAATCAACTCTACTCCATATAATCCTCCTACTCTAGAGATTACACTAGATTACAAGGACATAGATGTCCATTAGATACATTATGAATATGATCACCATGGTAATTAAATTCTCAATCTTAAAGTAGACATTGAGTATTTTGATCCTCTTCCCACTTTGCCTAGTGATGAAGTTATTCTTGAATTACTTCATGGCTGAGAACCTTAACTTCTTCAGTAATATCACAAACTTAGGAATTTAAAAAACAAATACCCATATTTCAACAACTTCACCATTGGCATAAATCCTAAATCTAATCCAATTTCTTCTTTACCAAATGCACCATACCACTTCCAAGATGGAAATGCTATTATTATTAAATAAAATACTTGTATTGAATAAGGTAATCCATCATGCCCTATATCAATTACCATTTCTCATGAAATTTAACCCATTGAACATGATAATTTTATCTTATTTTTTGATAAATATCATGAAATCTTTACCTAGTCTTATGAGGACATGCCTAGTATTGACCCTAGCATTATTGTGCATAATATCATCACTTATCCTAATGCTTGATGAGCCCAAAATATGGCTCATTATTGACATATAATGTCCTTAATTTCATCTCTCTAAGGATATAGTATTATGCAAAGCATAGACCTTTAGCTAACTATTACATGGAAAATAGCTACTTTATCTCATTTATGTCAAACCAAAGGCTAAGTTACCCTTTTGTCATTTGTACCTAAAAAGTATCATGTTTTAGTGTTTTGGTTTTAAAGTGTACATAAGAAGGATGGTAGAAATAGAATTTTGGAGAAGTTCTATTTTTGACCTCAGTTTCTCGAAGCTATGGACTCAGCCAATATAGAATATATAGACTTTTCCAGTCTAGGATCTATGGACTCTACCAGTTTAGGATCTATGAACTTTGCTAGTCTAGAATCTATGGACTCTATAGATCTAAAATATAAGAAGAAAAAGATTTTGTAGATGATCTAAAGAGGAAGATTACTCTAGCTAGAATCACATCAATGAAATGCTTGCCTCTTATTTTGAAGGATTCAATCTTGATATATTTTTTATATATTTAGACCTTAAAATTGTTATAGGGATAATATAACTATCTTATCTAGACAAATAGATTTTTAAGATCTTGATCAATCCAAATCTCCTATTTTGAGGATGAATGGATTTACAAAGAAGTCTTATTTTCCTTCATACTATTTTTAGTCTGATTGTGTTAACATAAATATATAAATCTTCTATCTAAAAAGGAGATGAATAACTATTACACTCATAATTTTGGATATATTTTAATGTTCTATCTTTCTATTAATTAATGCAATATCATTCTAGCTTTCAATACTAAGTAAACTTTGTTCCTAAATCTAAGAAGAGAAAAGGCCCACTCTCCTTAGAACCAAGAATTTTTGTATGGTATTTATATTCATGTTGAATTAATTTTGCATTAATATAAAATCAAAATATCTTAAATAATTTCAAATATTAGTATTCAAATTCAAATATTTACATTCCAATAGTTATCTTCTTCAAAACAAGTGTGACTTTCTCTTAGTGTTTATTTTGATTTATTGCATAGGAGTTAGTTAGCTTATAATTATCTCTCTAGCTGAGTGTTTTCCATGCAAGTGTGAATTAGATATATTTACATTTCCAATCAAGTGTGGATTAGAGAGATATACATTTCCATAAAAGTTTGACTTATATATATTTAAATTTCCAAGCAAGTGTGAAGTAGATTAAGGTTTCTTTAATTTCAAGCAAAGGATTGAATTAGTTGGTTTAATGGTTTATCTCTTCTTTCAGCAAGTGTGTGAAAAAATTAACTTAGAATAATTATTTCATTGGTAAAAGTTAGATTAGAATCATCAAAATCCCCCCAAGAGAAACTTATAGATATAGCACCATAAACATTATTGTAGATAGCTTTAGACACCATCCCAGGTTTGATAGACATCAATCTAAAGATTGATTAAATGAAGGGTTAAATGACACTTATCAATTTTTTGTGTCATTTATAGGGATATTATTATGTGTTAGTAAGGTAAACCTTATTAATCTATAGTAGAAAAAAACCATAAAGCAAAAAAAAAGCAAACAAAGAGCAATCAATTTATGTTTTGACCTAGATCTTCTATAGGAAGGTTTGTCCTTATATACACTCCAAAACCAAAAGCTGAAAGCTCTACTTCAAAACTACAATAAGGATGTCCTTTATCATCTTTAGCTAAGAGCCTTGAATAATATATGGAATAAAATCTTTAGGATTTTACTGAAATATTATTTGGGACTAAAGTGTTGTCTTAACCAAGTCATATAGGAAGAATTCACCTAGAACATCCATTTTCAAGAAGAGAGTATTTAGAGTTTGAAAAATATTTAGAAGAAGCATTTGAACAAGCCATCATTGAAGAGAGTTTTCAATAATTTTAACAACCTTCATCCAACATTCATTAGGAAGTTAATCCTAGTTTTGAACCACTATCAAAAGAAAAAGAAGAAGACATGGCTCAACAACAAAAATAACAAGTTATAGTACCAAGGAGGACCTTTTCCTTTCCCATTGTTTTGGATCCTAATGATCAAAATTATAAGAAAAACTTTTTTTTTTCTAATTTGACAAATTTTTGGGGAAATTCTATAGAATAACCTAACCAATTTATATTTAAATCTAACGTACTTTTTCAAACCTATGACTATACAATAGATAATAAAAAACTAAAATTGTTTCCATCTACACTCAAAGATGTAGCCATGAGATGGTTCATGGGCCTATTAGGTAACTCCATTCAGACATAGGATTAAATAGAAATTACATTTCTAAACAAGTATAAATATTATTATAGGGTGTGATAAAGAAAGGAAGATTTTTTTAAAATAAAATAGAATGACAATGAATCATTGGAAGACTATCTAGATAGATTTACATTTGTTCATAAGCAGAGTAGTTACCCACTCATTGAGGAAGTCTTGAAAATTATTTTCCTCAAAATATTACATGAACAAAATATAGATGCATTAAATCTAATGGGATGAAGAGACATAAATAAACTAGCCTTTCATTAGATCTTAGAACTATGTACTAACTACTCCAAGATAAAACTAGGGATTAAGAGAACAATACTAGGGAAATATAATGAAATGGGTGAATTGATGGAATAATTTTATAATATGAAGAAAAAAAATTGGTCACACTCAATACCAAATTAGATGGCTTTCATGTTAAAGACAATACAATAGAACCATTGGAAATATACTATCCTAAGTGTAGGCTGAAACATGCCCTTAAAAACTATCCTTTGGATAAAACAAACATTTCATCTTGTGGAATCTATGAAGGAAAAGATCATGAAATATATCATTAGACTTATTTACCCACTTTGAAAACTTAGATGAAATCAAACATTCAACCCAGTGAAGAGCTAAACTAAATTCAGAGGTAGAGGTTCTTTCCATAAAACTAGCACCAAGGATAGTTTGCTTCTATAAATCTAGGTAACCCTTGGACATCATCATGGAATGTTTCAATGCCTCCATCTATGTGGTAACAAACATATATTACATCAGCTCAAATTATATGGTAAGGATAAGAATTGATACCACCTCAACCATGGATTATACCACCACAATGGGTGATGCCAGAATAGCCATGGGTGCCCCAACAATAGTCACATACATAATAGAATCTACAATGGAATCCTAATCCATAATATAATCAACCAAGAACACCAAAATAACAAAATATGATGCCACCCCCTATTATCCAACATCTAAGACAAGTTAATCATCCCTTAATTCCTACATAACCAATAGCCAATCCAAAGAATAGGTATCCACCACTTATTTATATCAGTGAACAAGATGACATAATGAATGTAGGAGCAATTTATTACTCTGATATTTATTTAATATTAGGAAAACTATAAAGGAACCACCCATTCTCATTTCTAAAATACCAAATGGAAATGAAAAAATAAAACAATCTCAACTAAATAACAAAGAAACTGAAAGCAAGGAAAAATCTGATAAACACAAGGGAAATGTCACCATACCAATAGTTACTTTCTTTGAGAGATTAAAATAAATTGAAACCAAAGAAGAATCAGATTTGATCCATGATATGAAAAAGATGAGTATTAAGTTACCCATACTACAAACTATTAGGGATATTCCTAAATTAAATAAAAAAATTAAGAATTTATGTGTCAAGACACCTAAAAGAAAGAAATAGTATCTTAAAAACATACATGTTGATGGAAATCTTATTGATTTGTTAGTAGAAAAATTCTTAATACCCAAGTATGTAGACCCAAGTAGTCCTGCAATAACCGTCATAATAGGAGGAAAGAAAATTCCAAATGTTCTAGTGGATTTAGGGGAAACAATCAATGTCAGGAGAAATTTGAAATCGGTATGAGTGGGAAAAGAATTGGGGAGAATCTGGCAGGAGGAACAGATCTAGAAGGAACAGTAGAGGAAGGAGGGAAACGTGGAGGGTCAGGATTCCTAACTGATGCAGACACAATAGGGCTGCTAGCAGTTCCTGTGCTCTATAGTGGGGCCGGAGATCCTCCATCGAAAAAAGTAGCAGAATAATCCACAAAGACATCGAAAGACAAAATAGCTTTTAACACTGAAAAGAATCTTGAAAGGCAGAAAGGGACCCACGAACAAAGGAC
This sequence comes from Torreya grandis, assembly GCA_037957365.1. NCBI lineage: Eukaryota > Viridiplantae > Streptophyta > Pinopsida > Cupressales > Taxaceae > Torreya > Torreya grandis. The sequence continues at coordinate 1,993,628 of JARHVA010003037.1, read as the reverse complement.
CTGGTCATCATTGTTTGGGAAAAAACCGAATGGAAAATCCATCTTCCCCTTGGTGACATCAAAATCTTGCTGGGAGAAAGGTGAGTTCCAAATTTTCATCCTTGATCCCTTACTTGATTTTTCGGTTTCCTCAATGGACCTCACCCTAGTAGGGAAATTTCAAGGAGCAAGACCAAATATAGACTCACTCAGGTCCATGATCAAAAAGAGATGGGCTATACGAGGAGAAGTTGACATTGCACCTATGGTGAATGGTTTTTTCTCCTTCATCTGTAACTATGAAGAAGATCGGAATATGATCCTGAGTGAAGGACCTTGGTCTTTTGGAAGAAGTACCCTCACTATAAAGAAATGGGAACCAGATATGGATTTATCTGAGTCTTTTTTCTCAACAACTCTTGTTTGGGCTAAGCTACCTGGGCTACCTTTAGAGTTCTGGCATGAGGACATCTTCAAAGGAATAGCTAGCTCTTTTGGTGAATTAGTGGTGGTGGATAAAGCCACGGCTTCAAGAACCAAACTCCAAAGTGCTAGAATCTACGTTAAAGTGGCGGATCTAAACATCCTTCCCAAAAAAGTGGATCTTATCTCCAAACTTGGTAAGAAAACCCAAGTGATTATTTTTGAAGATTTGCCAAATTCTTGTTTTATGTGCAAGAAGCAGGGGCATTAGGCCAAGAAATGCCCCAATAGGGGAAGAGCCATTTCAAAAAACTCTCAGGAAGGAAAAAATATCAAGACCCAACAAAAGAAAATATGGAAGGTTAAAGAAGACTATTGAAATATAGGGAAGCCTCAAGAGGCCGTAGCTGACCTACACATAGATAAGGGTATATCTACTGCTTTAGTAGAAGCGGACGACCCTAATACAATAGGAATATCAGATCCCCTTGTAAAGATTTCTAATGTCCTGATGGAAGAAAAAGGGAAGGGAACAGAGGACAATGTATCAGATCTTCAATCTGAAGATGAGGTTATTGCTTCTACTCAGAACTCTCAAAGCTTAGAAATCCAAGATTCAAAGATGTATGAAAAAGAGGAATTAGAGGAAGGAGAATTAGATCCTGAAAGAAGAAACAATATAGAAGAAGTAGAGGATGAATTGAGTGAAGGTCGGCTTGGGGAAAAGCACGAGGAACCAAAGGTCGAAATTACAACTCCAGCTAAAGAGGTCCTCGAGGCAGAAGAAAAGGATGAAGATGGTAAAAAACCTAAAAACCAAAAGATTAAAGGAGAGAAAGAATAATTCTAATCACATTATGAAAAGAAATGGTGGAGCAAAAGATAATAGCTCTCTAAAGAGTAAAGGAGGAAAAGAATCTAGAAAACAAGCCAAATTAAAACTAGATGTAGGTTCTTCAGAAGAACCTGGGAAAAAATCTGCTAAGCAGAACAGAGAATTGGAAAGCAAGGTCAATATAGCAGACGGAAAGTAGAAAACCTTGGGGCAATATATGAATAGCAATAAAAATAAATGAAGATTCTTAGTTGGAATATAAGGGGTCTAAACAGTCGTCTTAAAATAGACCTTGTTAGGAATTTTGTTAGAGAGCAAAAGCCAGACCTCCTTCTGCTTCAAGAAACTAAAATGAGTAAGGAGAAAGCTGAATAGATCAAAGACTTTAAAAATTACACCTTTAAAGCTAGTAGCTCTGAAGGTGCTTCAGGAGGTACTGCGATTTTATGGAGAAAAGATCTTTTTGTTGGATCAATTTTGATGGAAAGTAAAAATTTTCTGGTGGCTAAATTAATTAATGCAGACCAAAAGGATAGCTGGTATGTTGTTAATATTTACGCTCCTAATATCAAGAATGAAAGGAAAAAGGTATGGGAAACTCTCTCAAAGCTCAGAAGGAAAGATCACTGTGGGCGTTGGATTATAATGGGAGACTTTAATGTCCCTCTATATGATTATGAGAAAATGGGTGGTAATACAATTCAAATGGAAGGGAGAATTGACCTTATGGAGTATATCAGCAAAGAAGGCTTAATGGATATGGATTTGTAAGGAATTAAGTACACCTGGAGCAATAAGAGACTGAACAAGGAATGCATACAGGCCAGGCTTGACAGGGCTCTCATATCCCCAAACTGGATAAAAGACTTTAATTGCAAGTTGGAAGCATGCCATAGAATAGGCTCAGATCACTTCCCTTTAATATTCTTAGCGGAAAAACTAAACCAAAAAAAGAATCATCCTTTTAGATTTGAAAAGATGTGGCTACAGCATCCACAGTTTGAAGACAAAATAAAAGAGTGGTGGAATATCTCTATAGAGGGATCAGCTCTCTTTCGAGTTGTTTCCAAACTCAAAAATGTTAAAAAGAAAGTTAAGAAATGGAACAAGGACTATTTTGGAAATATTTTCATGGAAAATAAGATCATCAAGGAGAATATTAGAAGAATATAGGAAAAAATTTAGAAAAATGGATATACTTCAGAATCCCAAAGAGAAGAAAGCAAACATTTGGCACAATATCAAGACATAATAACTAAGGAGGAAATTTATTGGAGACAAAGATCAAGGGTGCAATGGTTGAAAGATGGAGATAAAAATACAAAGTTCTTCCACCTCTCTACTTTGAAACACAGAGCGAAAACACATATTCATCATCTGAAAAAAGGAGCTCAAAAGATAACAGAGGATAAGGAAATTAAGGAGGAAATGATTTCATTTTTCTCTTCCCTGATGAAGGCTAATAGAAACATCGACTTGAAAAGTTAGGTGATATTCTTTGAGTGATTCCCCCATTGATCACGAAGGAGCAAAATAATATGTTATGTTCTATACCTAAGGAGGAGGAAATTTTTTAAGCTCTAAGATCTCTTGGAGGAGAAAAAGCTCTGGGACCAGATGGTTTCCCCATGTTCTTTTTTCAAAAGTTTTGGAAATTTATAGGAGAGGATGTCAGTAACGCAGTGAAAGAGTTTTTTGGAGCTAAACAGATGCTGAAGGAAATAAATGCCACTTTTCTTTGCCTTATCCCGAAGAAAGCAGGTGCGGATAGCCTTGATCAGTTCAGGTTGATTAGTCTATGCAACTCCCTCTATAAAATCATTTCCAAAGTACTAACGACCAGACTAATCCTTGTGATCCCCTCAATCATTGCTGAGCAGCAAAATGGTTTCATTCCTAGCAGACAAATCCTCAACTCAGTTATAACGGTGCATGAGAATATTCATTCACTTCTCAAATCCAACACTGAGGGGTTCTTGATGAAAGTGGATATGGCTAAAGCATACGACAGGGTGGATTGGCTTTTCCTTTCTAAAAGCCTTATTGCCTTTGGATTTGAAAAAAGAGTGGTTGATATAATCAAATATTTGATATCAACAACTTCTATAGCTGTGTTGGTAAATGGGACCTCGTCTCATTTTTTCAAACCGTCTAGGGGATTAAGACAAGGGGATCCTATATCCCCTGTTCTGTTTATTATCATGGCAGATAGTATGGGTCGCTACCTTGGGGACTTGGTTCAAAGAAGTCAGTACAAAGGTCTAAGACCCTCTTCGCATCATTTAACTTGCTCCCATGGTCAATTTGTGGATGATACTATTTTCATGGGTCAGTCTGAAGTCACTGAAGCAAGAACTCTTAAGGAAGCCATTAATCTATATACCTCTGCTTCTGGACAATAGATAAACTGGAATAAAAGTGCAGTTTTCTTTACTAACACCCCTGTTTATAGATAGAACAAAATCGCTAGAATTCTTGATTGTTCTATAGGCTCTTTTCCTTCCATATACCTTGGTCTCCCTTTTGGATTGAAAGCCCCCGAAGCTTTTTGGGAAGGTCTTATCAATAAATTCAGCAAGAAATTAGCGGGATGGAAAGGTTGTCTTCTTAGTCAAGGAGGAAAGTTAACTCTCCTCAAAGCAAGTCTTCAAAGTATACCTACGTATGCGTTGAGTCTCTTCAAAATCCCCTCCAAATTTGCTGAGGCAATAGAAAAAATCCAAAGAAACTTTCTTTGGTCTGGATCTGAAGAGAAAAGGAGAATGCCTCTTATTGCATGGGATAACATCTGTAAACCGATTAAGGATGGTGGACTTGGCATAAGGAAAATAAGAAGTATGAACACTGCCCTTCTAGCTAAACAGGGATGGAGGGTCTTTCAGGAAAATAATGAATGGAGTAAAATATGGATGCATAAGTATTTATTTAAGGCACAGTCACTCCATGATTTCTTTTCCACTCCAGATATTTCTCATCCATCTGCTATTTGGGGGTTAGTCCAAGGAACAAAACATGTTCTTGAAGAAGGAAGTGCATGGAAAGTTGGTAATGGTAAAGAGGTGAAATTTTGGGAAGATATCTGGGTAAGAGGTAAACCGTTACAGGAATAAATCCAAGATAAAGATGTTATAGAAAGATGTAAACAAAGAGTGGGCACTATGGTTAATCAATATTGGCAGAACAACACTTGGGTAAACCTCACTGACTATGATCAAGATCTCAAGGATATTCAATTATCCCTAAATGCTATATCCCTAAATCCTAACCAAGAAGATAAAATTGTTTGGTATCAGGAGCCAAGTGGACAGTTTAAAGTCTCTTCCTTCTTCATCTCTAAGGGAAACGGCAGAAAACCGATTTGGACTAGAGCCTAGATCAAGGGGCTCATTCCTAAAATCAAGTTCTTTTGCTGGACCCTCCTCCAAAACAAAATTTTGACTCTGGATAATTTACAAAAACGTGGAATCAATATTGTTAATAGGTGTATTCTGTGTAAGAGAGACCTTGAAGATAGAGATCATCTGTTTGTGAATTGTTCCTTCACTCAGCTTATTTGGAAGGAGGTTCTCAATCTGTGGGGTATTACTTGGGTTCATCAAAAAAATGTTGAACTTTCTCTTAAAAGCTAGTATTTCCCTTCAAAGAATCCTGAAGTTATCTTCTTATGGAAAATTACTCTTCCCCATATCTGGTGGGGAATATGGAAGGAAAGAAATAACCGAATATTTAGAAACAAAGAGCTCCCTGGATGGGTGGTTGGCCAGAACATCATTAGAGCTCTAAAGGAAAAATTTTCTTCTTAAAAAAATCTAAGATCTAATCTAAATGTGGATAATCCCCTGAGGAAGGACATTACTCTCGGTAAACATGATAACCCCAGATCAGATGTGACTTGGATTAGTCCGCCTCAAGAATGGATTAAAGGTAATTTTGACGGTGCAGCAAAAGGGAACCCAGGAAATGCTGGTTGTGGTGGTGTTCTGAGAAACCATGTGGGAATGGTTATTGATGCTATTGCAATTCCCATAGGTATATCTAACTGCCATATTGCTGAAGCTACACCTGCTCTACAGACCCTTAAATTAGCTGTGGATTTAGGATATTCTAAATTGTGGCTTGAAGGGGACTCTTTGAATGTTATTAATATCCTTAATAATAAGAATTCAGTGTCTTGGACCATAGAGGATAAGGTTAAGGAGATGAAAACCCTTATGAAGAAATTTAAATAAATAAAAATCACCCATACCTACCGTGAAGCCAATGGTGTTGCAGATTGGCTTGCAAATTGTGCTGTCCGGGAGGGGCATAAAGTGAGGTGGGATGAAACCTTAGAAAGGAATGTGGATTTAAAGGTGATCATTCTTCTTGATGCCACACACGCGAATGAAGGAAGGATTGGAGTGTATCAAAATCTTAATGAGTAGGAGGAGTGGCAGCACGGGGAAAGAAACCCAATTATCAAAAAGCAAGGCCCTCAAGAGGGAGAAGTGGATCCTGAAAAGCCATAAACAAATTTGACGTCCAAATCAATTTGACAGCAGCAGGATCCAGGGTAACATCCACAGTAAATGGGACTCTAAGAAAATGAGTATGGCACGTGAAAGGAAGGGAGAACCCCATAAACAGGAACCCAAGAGTTGTGCAGAATGGAGAGAGAAACACCAAGTCTGGAGAATTTTGCAAAAAGGAAATGTCACGAGTTACATGGAAAGGCTTCACGACTCTAAACCACACATCACGACGGCCTTCTTTAAAAATTGGTCTGACGATAGGGTCACCCTGCATGGCATAACTATTAATTTAACTGAGGATTTTCTTGCTGAGGTTACAGGGTTGTCAATGGAAGGAATCAAATTTTCAAAGCAAACCAGCATATCGAACGAAGCATTCTGTAAATTCCCCAAAACGGATGAGGAGGAGCAAAAAATGGTAAAAAATGGGGATTTTTATGAGTTGGATCAGATAAAAGGGATTTGGAGGGACCTCCTAAGCTATATTAGGGAATACTTCATCCTAGATGGTAGAAGTAAATGAGTGCATAAGTTCCACTTCGTCTTCCTCAACCACTTCAGGCATAAGGTAAGCTTATCTTTTCCTTTCTACCTTCACTACTCCCTTATTCAAAGCCTTTATGCTCATAAGAAGAAAGACTTGTGCCCTATTCTTCACGAAGGTCTTATTCTGCTCATTGAAGGATTTTGCAAGAATAGGGCACTGGTAAAGTATCCCAAACAGGGGGAAAACAAGTTGACAGGGAATAAAAAGGATGAAAATGAAAGTAGAAGAGGTAAAATTAAGACCCCTAATCCTAATACACAGAATGCAATAGGAGAAAGGGGTCGGGAGAGAATTGGAGAACCCGTGGAAGAAAAACTGGTGGAAGAAGATGGAACAGAGAGCTGGGAAACCAATTCTAGTAATGATGAAGAAGGATCTGAGGATATGGAAAAAGATAAAGTCAATACTGAGGAGGACTCTGTTACTAGAACAGAAGAGAAGGAGGAAAACCAGAAAGATGAGGAGGATGACACTGTCCAGGAAGATTCTGGTGAGGACCCAACGTCAAAGAATGAAAAGGAAATCCCAGTCCAGGAAAATATTCAAAACATGGAGATGGAAATTGAAGAAGGATTCAATGAGCGGGAATTAAAGAGCCAAGAAGACTTCTTTGAAGAAGCTAGAAATAGCCCAAACGAAAAGGCTGAGGACTGGAAAGGGAAGAAATAGAATGAGGAAATACACACTCCTTTGATTTGGGTTAACAGTAAAGCTGAGTCTTCTTCCCAATTAGATTCCTGGTTGTGTAGGGAGATCATTGATCTCAAGAAAAAAGCAAAAACTTTGGAAGAATCTCTGAAAGCTGCTTGGAACAAAGTAAATGACATGGAAAATCAGTTAAGCGAGATCCCTGTGAAGCTTAAAGCTTATGAAAACAACCTCTGGGAGCTTATAAAGGATAACAGAAAGAAAATGGATGAAGTAACATCCAACATTTGTGCAATTTCTATCAATATTGGGAAACGTGCCAATGAGGAGACGAAAGTACTAGAGGGCCCCTGCAAGAGGACAAGGCAAAGTTCCAGAAAGAAAGACACACAAAAAGGAGCTTTGCTGGAGGCTTCCACCTAGGAAATTGCTTTGAAATAAAAAGAAGCCACGAAGTTGATTTTGGAACTGGATGAATAATCTGGCCTTTTTTTTAGTTAAGAAACTGGTACTGATCTCTGGTTTTATTTTGCTAGTTTTATGTTTGTTGTTCTTTCAGACTTTTGTTTTTTGGGTCTTGTTCGGCTGTATCTCTATGGTTTCAGGACCATTCTAAATCTGTTTTTACTACCTCTCTGTAGTGTTTTTAAGGTGTTGCCTGTGGGCTTAGATTGATCTTTTTTTGTTCTTTGTTAAAGGGTTTCGGGGCCCCTTCAAAACCTGTTTTTACCTCTAATCTAAAACAATCAATGTCATAATAATTGATACTCTCCAAACACTATCCCTAATGGGAATGCAATCTACCACTACCATCTTTCAAATGGTAGATCAATTTATGGCTAAACCAAAAGGAACTATAGATAATGTTTTATTACTTATTGAATCCTCACAGTATCTAGTTGACTTTATGGTGCTGTAGCTCAAAATCAAGAATTTAGGATATCCCCTAATCTTAAGAAGACCATGGCTAGATACTATGGTAGCACTAATTGATTTTAGGTTAGGAGATATGACCATTTATAATGGTTTAAAAATCCAAAAACATTTCTTTGTACCCTCCTACAAAACCATCATTCAATCAAATAGAAAAACTTTGGGTTGATGAGCCAGATAATATAATAAATGACTTTTCATCTTTGGCTACAATTATAGTTAAATAGCATCTAGAAGAATTAAATGAAAAAGTAATCCAAGGTTATGAAGAACATGACTAGTCAACAAAAATCTCTTCTAGTCTAGAATCTATAGACTCTGCCAGTCTAGAATCTATGGACTCTACCACTCTAGAATCTATAGACTATGCCAGTCTAGAATATATAGACTTAGCCTATCTAGAATTTATAGACTCTCTAGACTTTAATAGGACATATTCTCTCAAAATTTCTACTTTTGCTTCATCATATGATCATAGGCTAATTTAGGTAAATATTTAGAATTAGGTAGAAACATAATAAACCCATTTTTTGAGTGCATTCCATTACCCATTAGCAATAGCTATTCCTCCTGGAATAGGATTTGTTGAAAAAATAACTATATTACATATGATAATTCCTCATCCATGTCATTTTAATTCATTAATTATTGAATTTAATCAAGTGGAACCTAATCATCTAGGCATTAAACCTCTCATGGTGTTATCAGGAAAAGTCTTAAACATCAATAGTTGTCTGAAAAATGATGAAGAGGATCAAATTTTTGAAGTTTTAGAATGACACACTAAGGATTTTTATTTGGATTACACTGATATGAATGGGATTCACCCTAGTGTATGTACACATCATATCTACATAGAATCAATAAAAGTAGTAAGACAACCCCAAAGAAGAATAAATCCATCACTGAAAGACATAGTCAAAACAAAAATTCAAAAATTGCTAGATGTAGGATTTATTTACCCCATTTCAAATATCCATTGGGTTTCACCATTGGTAATTATAACTAAAAATAATTTGTAATGGTGTGTATGTGAATATTACAAATAATTGGACAAAGCCACTTTAAGAGATTATTTTCCATTTCCTTTTATTGACCAAGTTTTGGATAATTTGGTAGGGAAAAAACATTTATCTTTTCTAGATGGGTTTAGTGGATACAACCAAATAATGGTAGTAGATAAAGATCAAGATAAAACCACATTCACCTATCCGTAGGGAACCTTTTCCTATCAATTACTTCCATTTGGACTTTATAATGCACCTATAACCTTTCAAAGAACAGTCATAGTAATATTTTTTGACCTCACTAATGACTATGTGGAGGTTTACATGGATGATTTAAATGTCCATGGAGAAACCTATGAATAAGATATTACTAATTTAGAAATATTTGTGATAATATGTGGGGAACATCAATTATCATTAAGTCATGAAAAATGCTTGTTGATGATGGATCAAGAAATAATGCTAAGACATCACATTTTTGTAAGAGGCATTCATGTAGATCCCAAGAAAGTTGAGATAATCTCCAACCTACCCATTCCACATACACAAATAGAGGCTAAACATTTCTTAGGACATGCTAGCTATTAAAAATGCTTTATAGACAACATTAGTAAAATAGTTGCTCCTATGTTTGCTTTGTTCACAAAGGATAGTGAGCTTGTATGGAGTGTTGATTGCCAACAAGCTTTTGAAACAATCAAAACTAATCTTAGTACTACCCTAGTATTAAGAGGACCATATTGGGAACAAAATTTTCCAGATGAACAATTGTTTGTTATTTTAGTAGAATCTTCATGGTTTGTTGATATAGCTAATTACCTTGTTATAAGGAAGTTTCCTCTATATTTTTCAAGAAATAAAAAAAAATGTTTAATCAAAGAAAGTTACTATTTTAAATGGACTAATATAATGTTATTTAAATTTAAACATGATCATGTGTTTCATAGGTGTGTAACCAATAATGAAGCCTATGATATCATTAGAGCTTATCATGATGAACCAAGGGAGGACATTACTCAACCTAGAGGACTATACATAAAATCCTAATAGTAGTCTACTACTAACCTTCCCTTCATAGACAAGTAAAAATATATGTCAAAAAGTTTGATGCATGTCGAAGAATGGGATAACCCACTCTTTTAGCTTAGATGCCTCTCCATCCTCATCTAGTTTTAAAACCATTTGATAAATGGGGAATTGACTTTTTAGGACCTATGGATCACCCATTTAGAGGAAATAAATATTTATAGTATACATAGACTAGGATACCAAATGGGCAAATTTTGAAGTTTTAACACATGCTCGAGAAGAAGATATAGCAGATTTCCTATATTTTAGAATTATGCAAAGATTTGGTGCTCCAAGGGAGATAGTATTAGATCAAGGACCCTAGTTCATGTCAAACATGATAAATTACTTCATGAAACTATATCAAGTGTAGCATAGGAAGTCTTCTCCATATCACCCACAAGCTAATGGACAAGTTGAAGTCACCAATAGAGAATTAGAAATCATTCTGACCAAGATTGTTAGTATCAATAGAAAAGATTGGGAAGATAAAGTACCAAAAGTATTTTGGGCCTATAATACCACCTCAAAAAAAACTACTGGTTTCTCTCCTTATGAGCTAGTTTATGGTAAGAGACCCTTATTCTCTATTGAGTTTGAATTACAAACATTGAAAATAACATTAAAAGTGGGAATTAAATTGGAAAAACTATAGGAGAGACTCATGTAACTCAATAAACTTGATGAAATGAGAATTAAATTAGTACAAAGGACTAAAATTGTGAAAAATTAGAGGAAAATTTGTCATGACTCACACATCAAATAATGAAAGTTCTAGAATAAAGACTAGGCATTATTGTTTGACTCAAAATTTCAACAATTCAAAGGTAAAATATAGATAAGGTGGTTAGGACCATATAAAATAGAGGAAAGTATTTTAAAATGGTTCTCTTAAGTTGATGCCCATTGATGACAATTGAAGGACTCTTTTGGTCAATGGGCATAGACTAAAACTTTACCAGAAGCCTCTCGACAAGGAGGAATTCAGCTAGACTATGTAATGCCAAGTAATTTTCTTGGAAGAATTTGATTCTTCTATAAAAATTATTCCTTGATGTTTCCCTTTTGGATCATATTAAAAAATTTAAAAAAAATCAATAATGAAAATCTTTTTAAGGACACTATTGATAGTACATGACTTGAAAACTAGCCTGCTAACTAGTCATGTATTGCATAAAAGGGCATTGGTTAGAAAACCAACAATGGCTGGCCAAGGGGCAAAAAAAATAGAGACTTAGGTCATGCAGATCATGATTGAACTCCACATGTAATAAACCTCTGAATTGATCCTTAAAATATGCTAACTAATTCATGAAAATCTACTTGGATAAGTCAAATGGCACAAGATGGACAAGATCTAAGGTATGACTAAGTGAGTTATAAGTTGTACTTATTCATATTTTAGTGAACTAGAAGTCTTTTCATTTAAATAAGAAAATTCTATGGAGATGAAAAACCATAATTAGATAATCATTTATTCCCTAAAAAGGAGGAGTAATCATAACATGCAGAGTGAGAAGTGAAGGTCCACCTATCATAATTGATCCAACATAATCCCTTGCATCATTATCATTATTATGAGTCTATGGCATCATCCTATCAAAGTCATTAAATTAGAATGGTTTAATCTTTATATGGTAGAATCTTATGATGGAAAACACAATAACCATCCCCCCACATGAGTAATTAAACCATCCCATGCCATGCCATTATCACAATAGTCATGTCATCATCTAGGTCATAACAATAGTCAATAGTTCCACTCTATAGATGCTAAATACATGGCTAAATGTGTAAAAATTCATAATTATGTTGTTCTCAACCTATGTGATATTAACCCTACATGCATAACATGCCATAAAGGTAACTATGGAGTGAGTTTGAATTTTTATCTATGGATTTCAAAAGGTAATACTCACTACAAAACCTTTCCTACATATAGCAAACATTTTCATAGTTAGAGAACAATCTAGTTGCCATCTTCATAGTAGAAAAGCATGGGGTAAAAGACAAGGTCAGGCCCAAAAAAGGGAACTAAATTCCTCAATGATAGGGCCTATATTACAGTTTTTGAGGTGAATGGATAGTTTTCATTCATCCAAAAGTTCAAAGGCTTATATGAGACACTGGTAAGAGAATTCATGAAAAACCTTATTCCTAATTTTTTTATTATTGAGGGAGTAGTTATTCTAGTGTCTAGTTAGACTATTAGTGAAATCATATAAATTCTAGATGAAGGATGGAAGTCACATGAATAATTCCATTTAAACACCTAATTTCTAAATTTAATAGAAATGAATATACTAGAGATACATGCTTGATTAATTCAAAAGTGAAAGCTAAGGGGGTATTCAAGATTCACTTCTAGAGCCATGGAAATTTTTAGCATTATGGGTAATTAAGTATATCACATGTGAGGGGAAATTTAATATTTTGGGAGGAGAAGCTATGGAAATTTTAATACATCTTAAGTATGGAAGGTAAAATCCCTAGTGTAAATTTAACCTTCCATATTTCTTGTATGGTCACCTCTAAGTGATAACCACAACCCCTAATGCTTCCCCTAGGGATCATGGCCTCATTTACCTTATTATTCAACACCATTTATTGAAATAGGGGGAAATGGTTTGGGAAACCTTTGAAAATAGGGTCATTATACAATTTCCATCCCTAGTTATTTAGGAATAAGTTGGAACATCAAGTTCAATCCGGTCACAAAAATAATCTCTTATAACTATTGTGACTAGCAAGAAAGTGAGCTCAAGGAAAAAACCAAAACAACCTATATTTTTATATAAAAATCCTCCCTCTTTAGGAAGGGTTACCAAATATCAAAATGCTCAAACCCTCATTATTTCAAAACCTCCATAAGAACCTTGGAAACTGGTTGAGCAACCAGTCCTCTACCCAGGGAGAAGGAAAACTAAAAAGAAACATTGTTGTCTCAACATACATAAGAAGGGACTAACTCCTATAGTAGAATAAGGATCAAATGTGGCCCTTATGAATAAAATAAGAAGAGTATTGATTCTTTTGGATGAAGATGAACAAGAAGCAATCAATACCTTGGATAGCCTTAAATAACTATCCCAACCTTTAGAAGAACATAATAATAAAGAAAAAGAAAATCCTATAGAAGTTCCTATAGAGGAATGTAATAAGAGCTCTACCATGAAACCATTGGAGGAATTATAAATATCTCCAATAATATAATGAAAATATCAATAATGTAATTCAATAGGAGGATAAAATGATCAAATTGAAGTTCCATTAGACAAAGGTAAAGCTCTATATACATTTGAAGAAGGAAAACCATCTAGTCCCAAGGATCTTGTCATGTAGCTAACCATAGATCTTACTAAAAGCCCAAAAGTTTATTCAAAAATAGGAAAAATATATTTAAAATCTACTCAACTAGTTATATATTAAGGATCAACTCCACTCTATGTTAGTAAAAAAATTAGAAACAATATTTTTGAATTTTGCTTTGGAAGTTAATAAACTAGAAGAATCAATAGAACAGAAAGAGGAGGAAGAAATCAATTCATTAATATATATAAAGAGTCTTGAGAAATAAAATATAAGGTTAAAATATAATCTATTAAATTCTTATTAGATAGTTTCTATTAAGGATAGTCAGCCTACCTCTTCTTTGAAAACATTTGCTGATCAAGGATGTCAGACTAGTTATCTATATATTCCTACATTAGAAATGTTACATCAAGCTCAAGAGGATTATCAATCAATAAAAAAGAATAATGAAGTTTTATTAATTACTAATAACAAATTGGAAAATGAAAAACAAATCTTAAAAACTAGAACTTATAATTTGGAGGAAGACTTGTAGAATGCTTGTAAATCAGGAGAGGTTATTTTGGCTTGTAGAAGTCTAGCTCCTACATATAGTCTATTCCTATTTGAAAAATTATATAGATGGAAAATTATTAGGATATCCTACCATATTATTTATAATATTTTGGATCCATCTATATTTTTGGAAATATTTTACAGTTCTGGGTCTGATACTCAGGATCTTCTTTGTGAATTTTTTTTGTATGATTTGATAATAGGAGATCATGAACATAATATTTTTTTGATAAATTTACATGTAGGATAATTTACATTGAAATCACTTCATTTAACTTTCAATAATAAGTTGGCATGGAAAAATAGATTTGAATAATATATAGATCATATTAAAACTATAGGGTTATGCATCAGACTAGCCTTCTCCATTTTGAGATTTATTAACCATAATTTCAAGGGAGCTTGTTTAAAGACTACCATAAAAAACCACTATTTGTAATCCTTGTATAACTCTATTATTTCATTTAACCTATTTGTAAAAAAAATATTTGATTCAATTTTTGTTGCTAGTGTGAAAAGATGGGACCAATTATTAGTATCTCTCAAAAGACAAAAAGTTATGTCTCCTAACAATCTAAGGTAGAGAAGAAGAAGATTTAAACCAATTCTTGAATAAATTATAGAAGTAATAAAATCTGGAGGAAAGTAAACATGGATTGGAATGAGGTATAGACCTCCATTATTTATCATACTAGTTCCTAAATGGTAGAATTGGGCACCATAATCTAATGAAGAGTTTAACATATAGAAAATAATGGTTCAAATATATAATGGATTTAAAATCAATATATATCATCATATCAAAGATGAATTTGATCTCAGCAAAGGCATGGAAAATAGGCCAAGAAAAAATAAAGCTAGATAAATTTTTACAATGGGACTTACAAAAGGTAAAGTGTGGGGGAGATGATGAGCCCAAAATATGGCTTATTATTGAGATGGAATTTACTTCATTTCATCTTTATACAGATATAATCTTATGAAAATCATAGACCTTTAGCTAATGATTCCATTTAAAATAACTACTTTATCTCATTTATGTCAAACCAAAGGATGAGTTACCATTTTTTCATTTATACCTAGTAGGTAACATGTTTTAGTCTTTTGGTTTTGAAGAATACATAAGAAGGATGGAAAAAATAGCATTTTGGAGAAGTTTCAATTTTGACCTCAATTTCTTGAAGCTATGAACTCAGCTAGTTTAGAATCTATAGACTCTACCAATCTAGAATCTATAGACTTTTCCAGTCCAAGATCTATGAACTCTGCCAGTCTAGGATCTATGAACCCTACCAATATAGGATCTATAAACTCTACTAGTCTAGAATCTACAAACTCTATAGATCCAAAATCTGAGAAGCAAACGAGTTTGTAGATGATTTGAAGAAAAAGATTACTCCAGCTAGAATCACATCAATGAAATACTTGCCTCTTATTTTGAAGGATTCAATATTGATATATTTTGACCTTAAAACTATTATAGGGATAGTATAACTATCTTATCTAGACAAATATATTTTTAGGATCTTGATAAATCCAAATCTCCTAGTTTGAGGATGAATAGATTGACTAAGAAGTCCTATTTTTTTGCATACTATTTTTAGTCTAATTGTATTAGCATAAATATGTAAATATTTTGTCTAAAAAAGAGATGAGAAACTATTACACTCAGAATTTTGGAGATAATATAAATTTTCCAATTTTCTATTAATTAATGCAATATTGTTCTAGCTTTCAGTATTGAGTAAAGTTCATTCTTGACTCTAACAAGAGTAAGGACCCACTCTCCTTGGAACTAAGAATTTCTATATGGTATTTATATTCATGTTGAATTAATTTTACATTACTAGATAATCAAAATATCTTAAATACTTAAAAATATTAGTAATTCAAATTCAAAGAATTACATTCCAATAGATATCTTCTTTTACAACAAGTGTGACTTAGCTCAGTGTTTCTTTTGATTTACTGCAAAGGATTTAGTTAGCTTAGAATTATCTCTCCAACTAAGTGTTTACATTTCTATGCAAGTGTGAATTAGATAAATTTACATTTCCAAGCAAGTTTGAATTAGATAGATTTACATTTCTATACAAGTGTGACTTAGATAGATTTACATTTCCAAACAAGTGTAAAGTAGATTAAGGGTGCTTTAATTTCAAGCAAAGGAATGAATTAGTTAGTGTAATGGTTAATCTCTTCTTTCAGTAAGTGTGTGAATAAATTAGATTTGAAGAATTCTTTCATTATTAAAAGTTATATTAGAATCATAAAAATTCCCCTAAGACCAACTTATAGATCTACCACCATAAACCTTATTGCAGATATCTTTGGACACTAGCCCTAGTTTGATAGACATCAATCTTAAAGATTGATTAAATGAAGGGTTAAATGACACTCATGAATTCTAAACCTATGCGTCAAAAGAAATGAAAATTTCCACCCAAATTTTCTACATTATGTCACAAATAAATTATCAAACTTCTTGATGCTAATTTTATCAAACTAGTCGACTACTCTAAATGGGTTTCTCATGTAGTTCTTATTTAGAAAAAGTTAACCATGGTTATTTGCATCTACCTTTATGTTCATAATATTAATCTTGCTTATCCCAAAGACAATTTCCCTCTACCTTAAATAGATGCCATTATTGATTCCATAACTAGTTATGAAATGTTGTCTCTTATGGATGGCTTCTCGAGCTATAATCAAATTCACATTACCCCTAAAGACCAACATAAAACCACTTTCACCATATAATGGGTCACCTATTACTATGTTAAAATGCCCTTTAGACTTAAAAATGTCAAAGCCACTTATCAATGAGAAATGACTCATATCTTTCATGATCTTATCCAAAAAAATATAAAAACATATAAGGATTACCTCATTTATAAATATAAATGTCACAAGACTCATCTTTATAATCTTTCTATCATCTTATTAAATAAAAAGTTAGACTAAATCCTTACAAATGTGTCTTAGGTGTTGAATCTGATAAATTATTAGGGTTCTTAGTCTCTCTTTGTGGAATTTATGTTAACCCTACTAAGAGTAATATTATCATCAACATACCCATCCATTGATCCATTATGGACATTTGCACCTATCTAGGTAAACTTGGGGCCATTAGAGGATTCATCCTTGAAATGGCCTACCATATCCATTTTGTCAATTCTCTTCTTAAGAAAGGTGATTATTTAGAATGGATGGATCCTTGTCAAAAATCATTTGATAATGTGAAAGAATCATTACTTCACCCACATAGGCTTCATCTCCCTTCAAATGATCGACCTTTGATCCTATATAATTCTTCCACACCCATATCAGTTGGGGTAATACTTTCCCATCAAGATGATACTAAAAGAGAGTATGCCATATATTATATCAGTTGAGGCCTCATTTATTATGAGAAACATTACACAAAAGTTAAACATTATGGACTCACCATATATTTTGTATCCAAAAAACATTGGCATTATATGCTTTATTAGACCATTTATGTTATCATTCATTACAATCCCCTTCATCACTTCTTCTCCAAATCCTTTCTGCATAGAGATAGAATTGGTAAGTGGATGGTCTTCCTTGTGGAACTTGATCTCTAAATTATCACTCAAAAATTTATCAAAGGGCAAATCATTTCTGATCAATTTACCATAGCTCATGTACCAACTATCGATCACCTTCAAGATATCCTTCTTAATGACAATATTATATATATTAAGGTTCTTAATCAATACATATCCATTAAAAATTACTTCTATAACTTCACTATTGATCTTGAAGCAAGTAATATCAATGAATCTGTTATCCTCCTTGATACTACTAAACTAAAATTAGTCATAAAAAAAATTCCTAAAATTAATTTGGATTTACATGAGGATACTTGGAAACTTCACTTTGATGGTTCTAAATGCCTTAAAAGAACTGGGCTAGGTCGTATTCTTATGATCCCTCTTGTAAAAATGATCTCTTTAGCTTTTCATTTAACATTTGACATCACTAACAACATGGCATAATATGAAGATTTAATCTTAGGCATGATAACTTCCCTTGATTTAGATATCTAATACCTACATGCTTTAGGTGATTCCCAACTCATTTATTGCCAAGTCAATGGTGATTACCAATGCAAAATTGAGAATATAATCTCTTATCATCAAATTAAAACTAATCTTACCAAATATTTCATTTTTTTCACCATCTAACCTATCCCTTAGGATAAAAAATCTATTGTTGATTCCCTTGTTTCTTCAACATCTCTTTTTCATCTACACCAATTTCTTATCGATCCTACTTTCTTATCCAAATAAGAAAATATCCATCTTGTATTCAACCACATAATTCAATAATATGCCACATTGATGTTATCACCATTTTACAAAGCCCATGGTGTAAAGACATCATTTAATTTATATAATGCAAAACTTATCCTCCCATTCCAGATTCCCACAAAAAGTCTCACATTCATAAACAAGCTTTTAAATATGTATTTAGATATAACGTACTATACTATAGTAATGTTTAAGTTACCTTGATATATTTTTATGTGCAAGATGAGGTTATTCCTCTTCTTGAACAAACACATGAGGAAATTTTTGGTGGCCACTATAGTAGACATGATAACCCGTAAATTCTTATGTATGGGATATGTTTAGCCCACTTTTAAAAAGTATGCCATCAAATTTGATAAAAATTTTACTCTTTTCCAAATTCATGATGATTTAATTCATTCACCTTCACTCGAGCTTCAAACGGTAGAATATCCATGGCCATTTTCCCTATGGGGATTCGATCTCATAAGAAAATTACCTCAATCTCAAGATGAACATGTCTTTATAATCATTACTAGAGAATATTTCACCAAGTGGGTTGAGGCTATGCCCCTCATTAATATCACTAGTACCACCATCTCTAATTTTATCCTTAATTAAATCATTTTCCACTTTGGTGTCCCTCATACTATCATTTCAGACAATGGTGGTAATTTCAAAAATAAAGATGTCAAATAACTCTCTGCTAAATTCAAAATTAATCACAAATTCTCCACACCATATCATCCATAATTTAATGGCCAAGATAAGGAAACTAACAAAATTATTAATTAAATTATCCAAAATACAATTTGTGACACACACATAGATTGACACCTTCATCTCTATCCTACTCTTTGGGCCTATCGCACTAGTATATGTACTACCACTGGGGCAATGCCATTCTCTCTAATTTATGGTTCTAAACTAGTCCTTCCATTAGAAGTTTAAATTCCATTTATATGTATATATATTAATGGATTCATACCTAATGAATAATTATGTGAAGCTTACTATATGCTCTTGATCTCCTTGATGAACAACATCTTTCTGATTTACAACACAATCACTAATACAAGGCCCATATTGCCAAATAACATAATAAACAAGTTAAATTTTTCATGTTTAATGTTGGTTATCTTTTACTTAAATTAGGCTAAACTCATGAAAAATAAGGTAAATATGCCCAAAAATGGTGGGGACCTTATTTAATCAAATATATTTTTGGTCCAAGTACCTACCACCTTCAAACCAATGAAGGCCATATTTTCAAAAATTCTACCAATGCACAATTCCTCAAGAAATATATTTCCTAAATATTTCCCTTATTTTTCATGATTTCTATATACTATCTATCTAATAATTTTTTAAATATACTTACATGGGTCTTACCCTCTACAATAACTCTATTTTTTCACCAACCTTATTCTTTCCTTTTTGGTCTTTTGGTTTCCCTTTTTCTCATGAGTTGCATTGTAAAACCATGGATAGGACCTGATCTTCCTCATGATTTAATTTTATCTTATTTATTTTTCATATTATCTTTACACACTTTTTGGCACCCATTGGGTTTCTCTTTATGAGTTATAGTGTAAGACCATGGATAGGACTTGGCCTTCCTTACAAGTACCATCTTGTTCTTATCTCATTTATTTTTCCAATACTTTTTGGCACCCTCATGGGTTTCTCTTTTATGAATTATTATGTAAGACCATGGATGGGACCTAGCCTTCCTCATAAAATCACCATCTTTCATTTCTTTTATAGAATGTATTTTTCATTGGTTATGAATTCTTGATCCTTTCTTCTCAGCTTTAGCTTTTACTTCTTTTGATAGATGAAATTGGCAAAACAATCTATGTTAGCATGTTTTTCTCCATTTCCCTCATTATTATGATAAGTAATCACACTTTATTTTCATTGTATCCTTTTTCCACCCTTTTACACATTTTTTGTGACTTGAAGTAATTCAAAATTTTCCATGTTTCATTAATCTTGATTTCCTTTCCTGTTATTCCACATTGGATAAACCAAGGTTGAAGTCAAGATAGAACTTTTATTTCACCTAAATTTATGAGACTCTTATCACCATGCTCTCTAAAATTTTTATCTTAGCAAGCAAGTCCCAAGTATTCAAATGAAAGTCATCTTTAGCACCCATGTTTGGTTTTTTGAATCCATATAGAGGAGGAATAAGAAAAAAAACATCAAGAAATCTAAAAACCAAATCATTTGAAACAAAAGGAAATGATATACAAAATGAAACATATAAATCTCAAAAATCAAAATTGCACCAAAAGACATGACTAAAAACACATCTCCTATCTCCAATTAAATCTCAAAATCCATAGTTGGACTCACACTAGAGCCAAGGTCCTTTGGGGTGTGGTAGGCTAGTAGATAGGAATAGGAGAATTTAACAAACTTTATGGTTCTACCTAATTTCTCATGAAAGTACCCAATCTTCATAGTAGATCAATGGCTCTATACGGGGTCTTGAGGAATGAGGAACAAGTTGTCGGAAGGTAGGTCTATTTTAATTTTCAAGCATATACACTTCATGGGATGATCTACATACTTCATTTGTTGACCTAAGACTTGTGTGTCTAAGAGAAGTTATTTAGAATCCTTAAGGTCAAAAGTCCTCCTATATTGACAAACCTAATTTGAGTGTCTTGACTTTGATAAAGAGTTCCTTTACCTTGGTTATTCCTTCATTATCCCCTCCATAAATTTCATTTCCCCCCTCAAAAGGTAACCTATGATTATAAATCTATTTTCCCTCTTCTCTACTTCCTTCTTATTTACATCTTAAAAACATTCTAGCATTACTTTTTTTTAGTTTTATCTATCTCTAGAATGAAACAACATGTTTTAGTGACTAGGATTCCTTTCTTTATACCATGGATCAACATTTTTAGGTATGCCTTGATTTCATTTTTGTCTTTGTTGTACCACCCTTTTTGTGGACACCTAAGTCTATTTCTAATTTCA
>JARHVA010003037.1:1952500-1965000 GCA_037957365.1 Torreya grandis | reverse complement strand
TATTATCAGCCAAGGCCAAGGAAGGCGAAGTGAAATGACCAAAAACAAGAATCTAGCCCAAGAATAGAAGATTTAAGAGATAGATACCCTAAAAAATCATCTCAAAATTATGAATGAAGGATGGGATAATAAAATTTACTTATAAAATATGGTGACTCCTAGGAACTTATTTTTTATTCTAGTGCATCCTCAAAAATATTTGCTAAAGTTTGGCTTCCAGTTGGTCATATTATCTATATGTTGGACCATTTTTGTCTTTTTGCCTCTTATTCTACCTTGATGGAAGTTTATATCTATGTTTATAGTTTCATGATGAAATAGGGTTTGGTCCCTCCTAAGGTCCCATATTTTACCCAATAGAAAAAAACCTAGGGTTTGGGAATGTATCTTGAATATTAGGATATCACGAGACATTTGTAACTCATTAGGTATGAAAACTAGTGTAATATATTATGTCACTAATATGAAATTCAATGATACAATGAATTATCTAATGATTTATTTATTTATTTATCAATATTATTATAAATGCTTAATAAATTCATGTAAACAACAATAATAATTTTATAAATGTTGGAACTTTTTTCAGATGATCTCTAGATGCATATATGCACTAAGATGCATATGTACTTATAGATTAATTGAATTTAAATTAGGTACATATTTATAATGGAAATTGGCATCAAAATATTGAAAAAAAATATGAGAATACAATAATGGATGCACTTTAACCAACTGAAACCACCAAAAACCCAAGAAATGTATACTCTATGTTTTTGGAATACTAAAAACTTGAAGTGCATGGTCCTAACCAATTCCTAATTTATATGAATAACTAAAAAACACATGAATAATTTAAAATTATCCCTTTAAAAAAATAATAAATTACTTAGGGCCATTTTAAGTGTCCATAAATAGCTTGTTATTTTAAATCCCTATTCATAATAGATGATATATTTTCATGACTTTTCACTAGTTGATGAAATAGATATCCACTCATTTTGATTTTTGAAAGATATATTCATAACAATATATTTTACTACTCAAATATATTTAAAATACTTTTCGCTATTTGCTAAACTAGATATCTACACATATTTTCCTTAGAAAGTTATATCCTTACAAATATATGCATCTTATTTTGATTTTTTTTTAAATTTGATAGAATTATTTATTTAATATTATTGTTTTGAATTTACATTAATAATTATTATTCAATTAAATTTAATTGTTATTTAAAAAATTTAATTAATTTATGTGTATGTGTATTCATATTATTATAATCAAATATATAAAGATAGAGATGGTAAAACACACACACACACACACACACACACACACACACACACACACACACACACACACACACACACACACACACACACACAACATTCATTCTCATTAATCGATCAGTGATTTCCCTAAGGATCATAGATAGGTGTAATTTTTAGAATGGTGCCACTCATCCCCTACTATGCTTAAATTAAATTTATATGGTGTTCTTAGAGGGAATCCGGGTGTATTAAGGGTGGGTTTTATAATTATATATTGTGTTGGTTCCCTTATTAGAGTGACTTTTCTAAAGTTATTATAATTTAATAGTAATGAGGTGGAGGTGAAATATATTATGATTGGGATGTATTTATTCACCCAATTTGGTATTGATAATGTGGTAATCTAAGGTGATTTGATGGCATTGATTCACATTGTGCACAAATAAAATGATAGTTATTGGAACATAGACAATATTTTGTACTAAATGTGGCCTCTTTTGGACTCATTTTTGTAATGGGAAGTATCACATTTTTTCCAACAATAAAACTTAGTCATGTATTTTCTTGAAAGCATGGGTATCTCTCAGGTTGACATAGTAGTGTATAATTCTTAAGATGCTTAGGCCAACACTACCCTTGGTGGTGTAGGTAATTAATTTTATTTTAGGGGGTGTTATAATATTTTTATTCTTGATTTACATTGATATTTATTAGTTTGGAATATCATCACTAACACTTGAGTGGATATGGGTCACACACTCTGGGTAATTTTATTTGCATTAGGATTCAGCCTTTGATAATTATGCATTGTGATTTAAATTTTTTTTGGGAATAATGAAGTTTTATTCCTATTTTAGCTAAGGGTCTAGATTAATAAATTAGTAAATAATATTAAAATAAATATAGTCCTAATTTGTATAATTTATTTTTCTTTTTTTACCTTTATAAAAATAGAAATAAATAAGGAGAAATATGACTTAGCTAGAAATAGGCAAAGATGGTTGATATAGAGGCTAAAACTAGTTGTGCAAGACTAGGATAGTGTCATGAATATAAATATAGATTTTTTTTGGAAAAAGGATAGGAGAACCAAAAATAAGACACTTTAGTTTCTAGCATTGTTGTCCACTCCTATTGTTATTATCCAAATTGGTCACAAAGACTTGAAACTTTTTGGGTTTTTGAATTGTTCTTATGTGAGACTACCTATCAAATCTTGAGTGTTGATTATTGATATAACTCACTATATAGCTGATTTAATCTTAAAAAAACTCACCTTCCATCATTATTGATAAAACAATGTTTGAATTACTTGAGAAAGGGGGGGGGATTAGTGTGTAAGATGCATTAAACATGTAATCCACACCCCATATGTGGGCACATTGCCTACATACCAATACTCTGAAGAGGGATCAAGATATATGTATTTCTCCCACCTAATGTGTTTTATGCAATAGTGTGATGTGGATGAAAAAATTCTAAATTGAGAGTGTTTGAGGTGGTTAGGGACTAGTATGAGGGTTTGAGTATGTTTGAAGCTATTTTGGGTGACTATATGCAAAGAATAGGGAAGTTTATCTTAATTATTTGTTTGTAATCTTTCTTTCATTGTAAGTTTTATCACTTCCCTTGTAAATGAGCTTTGGATGGGATTTTATAGGGAATAATTGGTCATGGGTTATGTGTATTCATGCTAGGCTGACATAATGAAAGATAGGGATCAGATGAAAATGGACATTGGGGATCAAAGTGCAAATGGAAAATAGAAGCAAAAATGAGACACTATAAGGTTTGATGGTATACTCTAAGTATGGAACTCCTATCTTATAGGCTCAAGACCTACGGGAATAAGATTGGCCTAGTAAATATAATCTGATTGAGGTGGAATGATTATTTATAAGGTTTTGGAAGACCAATAATGAGTGAAAATATGTCGAGAAGGGTCACAAGAGAATGTAAAAAGGAACTATGGATAAGGTGTCACAAGCCATACTTAGACTAGTAATTTGGACATTTTATATGACTACATTTTCCACTCCTTTATTCTAATGATGCAACAAATAAAAATATTAGTATAAAGGAAAAGCAGAAAGTGTACATGAACTTACCTACAACATTGAATCCCATGAAGATGTGTGATGATAAGTGTGTATAGAGAGAGCACATCATGAAGCATAAATATTCAAAGGAAAAAAAGGAGTAGATCAGTTCTTATTAGACACACTATGTCTAAAATAAGAACATACAAAATCTAGGTAAAAGAGATAGGAAGAGAAAGGAATGAATACACCTTACTAGGGATGTGAACTAATACAAAAATTATTGTGATGTTGAGTGATGTTGATTGATGCTAATTTATGTTGGATATATGATGTACCAAAAGTAATATTGTAAATGAAGCTGAGTGCTTAATTTCTTGAAGATGGCTCAAGAATACAAAGGCTAACCCTTTAGATCCATCATCACCCAATAAGTGAAGCTATGTGATCATGCATGTGCTAATCTATGTTTGGACTATGTGTCTAATCCCTCTAAGTAGGTGGCTAAAGAATATAAAGGCTAGTTATTCCTTTGGTTCCATATTGCCCACTAGGTGTGAAGATATGAACTTATACTAGTATAAATGTGTATTATATGCTATGGCTATTAAATCCCATGAATGATTTGTAATATGATAATCTGGCATGGATAGTTGCATGTGTACTGAGAACTAGGCCAATCTTAACCACTCTAAAAGGTGGATATTAGGCTTGTATGAAAGCCACTCCAAAACTAAGAACTAAGATTATATGAAATCCAATACAAAATGATGAAACCACCTAAATATAGAATAAGGCATGAAACTACTAAGAATACCTAGGCAATACAATAAACTATAAAGAAAAGAAGGCAAATGTGTTTCACATATTACCCCCAATAGCTAGTGTTTGTAACATGGATTTTGATCTAAAAGTTGTACCAACTACCCAATCTAAAATTGGAGGTGAGATCTATAATTCCATGCATGATGCCCCCTATATCTAGATACTCTAAGTAAAAATATACTTAAACTATCTAATCTGAATTGAACTATAGCTAACAAAATTGTAACTAATCTTACCTTTTTATATATTTTTGAAAATTCTATTTTTTACTATTTAGACAAGAGCACCAAAAAAAAAGACACTTTGTTGTCTAATGCTATAGTCCAAATATGGAGATCTTATCCTTTACTATTTTTTTATTATTGTTTTATTTTCATCACTATTTTTATTTGTCTATTCTACCTATTTTAGGTTTTGATTGATGTTCTGAGTGTTCTAAAAACTAATTTTTTTACCGATAGAGGGCTTTGATCTCTATTACAAAACCCTTATTTATTTCCCCCTATTTTGAGTGTAGGAATTAATACCTTGCAATTACTGACCTCAAAATAAATATCCCTATAAATGTGTTATGTTATGAAATACATGATATAGAAATGATAATCAAAATGATGTATCAAGATATAACATAGTTTGTATTGGATATGGTTATATCAATAGGAGTATGCCTAGATAGATGCAATAATGTAATAACATGTGAAATATACTAAACTAATATTATAAAATGTTAGTTTTTAGTTTTTAATAAGTGATGAAGCATGATGTCCATCATGGCATCCAAGAAAGAAAGATAATGCATGATGTGAATCATGGCATTGCAAACAATTGAGAAGTAAACAAGAAAATAATCACTTAAGGAATGAATCAAGAAACACACAAAAGTGGCCAAGGAGCCAAATAAACAAGGAACATGTGCACATGTCACTCAAGCTATAAAAGCAAGCATATAATTCATGTTCAAATGCCCACATACACATATAATTGAAAACAAGCAAAGGACATTGGTAAATGTCCTAAGGCACACAAAAGAGTACAAGAAAAGCACATTGGTAGATGTCCTAAGATACACACAAGTAAAAAAATAAGAAATGAGAAATGCAATCACATCCATCTACTCAAAGAAAGAAAGGAAGGTATGTAAAAGCTAGAAATACTATTAGATCTAACTAATCAAAACAAGAAGTAAAAGTATCGAAAACATGTAGTATAAGACTAGGTAGATGCTAATAAATACATAAGTGTTATATACTAGTGAGTGTTGATAAAATAATTAGTGTAAGCTAGGAGGTAATGTACATCATCATGATAACTAGAGTGTATGGTGTAAGAATGACATAACTTGGATGGTGTAGTCATGTAGAATATGCCCCTAGTGGGTATATATGTCAATGTATGTCTTGAATGTAAAATTAGGATACCCCTCAATGGGTAGAGTGAAGTAATAAAGGGTATATATGTTATTTTAAACAATCAAATAAGATCAAGTGAAGAATGGTAATGTAGATAAATTGATAAACAATAACATAGAATAACAAAATGTAAGTTTAGTATGGTAGTAAAAAGATAAAGCATGGATAATGCATACATTTAATTTTTTTTTTGATATTTTGAGTTATTTGATTGTTTTTATATTTTGACATGTTATATTGTTTTTGGTATTGTTGAAATAAACTATGTATAATAAATCATAAGGAAACTATGTACAATAAATTGAAAAGAATATAAGTACAAGAAATACTGAGAAGAAATGATACTAACTAATGAGTCTCATGAGAGACTCCCTATCATGGTGTCTTGCATCAAGGAGAAGGATCATGCATGATTGTGAATCATGATGGAAGGGATAATACTATGACTCTAAAATTTATGTATATTATAAGTGCTCTAAAATGTTTATAGTAAAAGCTAACTGTGGGGTCCCCCTATAACTCTGAGAAGTGGATGAAAGTGTGGGGCTCTTAGGGACCCATTTGGTAGTAGAATAATATATATAAAAGTGTGTTATATGTGTAGAGGTATGAGATCTCAATGATACTACCCTAAGTGTGAATACTATAGATAAAAACTATTTGGAGTCTTGAAACTATCTCTAACATAGTGGTTTATCTAAAAGATGCATTCATGGAAGTGTATGAAATCTCTGTGTTGGTGGGGGAGGCTGTGACTATGTTTATATCTCAACTAGAGGAATAAGAATTGTAACTAGTGTAGGAGCTAAAACTAGTGACTATAAAGTACGAGATGGCTCTGAAGTGGAGAGTGGTAACTCATATAAAACTCCACAAACTAAATGAATTTCACACATCTATGAATTATAGAAGGCACTACTTGAAGTTTCTAGATCCATGGTCAACCAAGAAACATGTTGAAGACTCCTACACTAGGAACAATAGCAAATGGTGTGGCCATATGTGTATTTCCAACTTGTAGAGGAATTACAATCTCACCCAATGAACTATGTATGTGTCCATTTAATCCACTAAAAAATATTCCCATTGGGGTAATATCCTACTATAAATATCCCAAATGCTAAAGTAATGTCATAGAGCACATGTTCACATTAGATCCATTATTTATGATAACACTATGAATGGGATGATGATTAATGTAAGATTTGATAAAAAGTGCATGCTAATCCAAATCATCCTCAACTATCTCCTAATTTAAGAAGGAGATTGAAGGTATAGCTAGAACTATAGAATTATACACACTAATCATGTTTCTCAAAAGATGTGATTCAACTAAAGGTTCACAATATGTATATGGTGGAGGGTTTTCATGATATGCATGGTGAACACCTGATGTTTCCCCTATCTCTTATTTATAATACTATGGGAAAGGATCTAAAAAAAATTAGAGCCTTGTCCTATGTTTGCTTTGCCTAAGGAGGCTTAATTTGAGTGCGAAGATCAATAAGGTTTCCATCTATCAAGTCTTGTATCTTGTGTTGAAAACTAATGAATCTATTCATTGTGTGTCCTAGTGCCTTATGAAAATCATAAAGTGCATTATAATCATATCCACATGAAAGAGGCTTTATCATATCAACTTCTCAAATAGGAGGGAGAGATAGGGCATTGCATTCTAATAGTTGTTATAAGACTTTAGCTAGAGATACTGGTATATTTTTAAAGGATCACTAAGGAGGTACTGATAAAACCACTCATTGAGGGGGATCTAAAGCCACATTAATTGTAGGTTGATTTTAAATTTTTCTATCATTAACCTTTAATTTGTATGGGACTTTACTATTAATTTATTATTATTATTTTTATATGCTTGTGTACTTGATTTTTCCCATTGAAAATAATTTGAGTTCCCTTTCCTCTAGTATATGACATAACTCAGTGAAGAAAGAGAACTTTTTGAACATTAATGACTCGTGAATATATGGTAGAAGACTTTATTTGAAGAGATCTTGTAATTCTTGATCGGTCATGGGGCTAGTCATTTTAGCCAAGATAATCTTTTATCGAAGAACATAATCTATGAGATGCTCATTTGACATTTGTTTCTATTGTGAAATTTGGGCATAAGAAAACTTATCACTGATGTTAATGCTAAAATGAGCTAGGAACATGTTAGCTATAGGATTAAATGCATTGATCGACTGATTTGGTAGACTATAGAACCATTATAGAGCATAATCCTTTAAACTATATGGAAATAACTTGGTTAATAATCATTCATTTGGCACATAGTCCAAGCATGCTACATGGAAACATCTCAAGTGTGTCTCTAGATCACCCTTTTCCATCATATAGAGTGGTCTTGGGTTGAAAAAAACATGGTGTCAATGGTGTAGAAGTAATATGACATGCCAATGGTGTATGAAGTAGAAAAAAATATTCCAAGGCCTATTTTGGTCTAGAGACACCTTACTCAAGATGTATCACCTTGGAATGAAGATATTTTATCTCTTACACAAAGGCAGCCACATTAGGAGACAAAGATGTATTAGTCATAACTAATGGTGCCACATAGGAAGGTTGGGATACTATAGGGGGTTATTGAGACATATTTTCCCCCATAATATCATTTACAACTATTTGTTTTAAAGGAATAGAAGATTCAACTTGCATATCCTTTTTAATATCCATGATAGATTGTAAGATAAGGGCATGATCTTAGGGCTATTATTTAAGTCTCTCTCTAAAACTCTATAGAATCAAATATTTATCGATGATAACATCATTATCAACAATAGGTGGAAGTGGATTGGTATCCCCATGTGGTGGAGCATGAGTATTGGTGTGTACATCATCATTTTTATTCTCATACTACTCATTGTTAGAATTATCCTCATGGAAATAGTATAATCTAGATGTGTAGGATCTATAGTAGGAAACTAAGCTAGTTGTTTTTCCATGGTATATTGATAGGTTGGAGGAATATAGGTGAATTTAGGAGGGTTACCACTAATTCTTTCACTTCATCTCAAAGGAAGAGATGCAAGGAGCTTACGTGGCATAAGGAAAACAACTTGAAAAATGAAAGAGAAGATTAAATAAATATAATCTAGGATTTGAAAAAATAATGAACTAGAATATGCATGAAAAGGATACAAAACTCATAAACATGTAAGGTGATACCCCAAGAATTAAAGGGACCTAGTAAATTCAACTAGGGTTTGAAAGAAATAATTTTAAAAATTTCTATGGTAAGTTTTTAAAAATTAAATGTGAAATTCTTATTTAAATGTGAAAGAAAAATTAGAAAAATACTCTAAAAGTCAGCAAAGAATTTTCCCTAGGGTTTTTAGGGTTTTTTGTGCAAAAATAAATTAAGTTGGGTTCACCAAATGATTTAGCTTTTTTGGGAATAATGGATTTTCATTCCTATTTTAGCTAACAGTCTAGATTAATAAATTAGTAAATAATATTACAATAAGTATATTCCTAATTTTTATAATTTATTTTTCTTTTTTACCTTTCTAAAAATAATAATAACTAAGGAGAAATATGACTTAGCTGGAAACACGCTGAGATGGCTGATACAGAGGATAAAACTAGCTATGCAGGACTGGGACAGTGTCATGAATCTAAATTTGGATTTCATTTGGTGAAAGTATAAGAGCACCAAAAATAGGACACTTTAGTGTCTAACAATATTTTCCACTCCTACTTCTATTGTCCAAACTGGTCATAGAAAATTGAAACTTTCTAGGTTTTTACATTGTTATTATGTGAGCCTGCTTATGAAACCTTGAGTGTTGATTATTGATGAAAGTAGATATATAGTTGATTTAATATTCAAAACTAAACCCTACATCATTATTGATTAAAAAAAATTAAATCACTTGATAAATGGGGTGTTAGTGTGTAAGATGCATTAAACATGTAATTCACACCCCTTATGTGGGCACATTGCCTACATACCAATACTCTGAAGATGGATCAAGACATATGTGGCTCTCCCACCTAATGTGTTTTATGAAATAGTGTGATATGGATGAAAAAATACCAAATTAAGAGTGCTTGAAGTGGTTATGGACTGGTATGAGGGTTTGAGTATGTTTTCAGCTATGTTGGGTGACTGTATATAGAGAATAGGGAAGTTTTTCTTAATGATTTGTTTGTATTTTTGTTTACTTTGTAAGATTTGTCACCATCCTTGTAAATGAGATTTGGATGGACTTTTATAAGGAATAATTGGTCATGGTTTAGATGTATTCATTATAGTCTAACATAATTAAGGATAGGGATAAGATGAAAATGACTATTGAAGATCAAAGTGCAAATGGATAGGAGCACTGAAAATGGGACACCTTAAGGTCCATCACTATAGTCCAAGTATGTCACTCTTATCCTATAGGATCAAGACTTAGGGGAATATAATTATCCTAGGAAATAGAGTCTAGATGAGGTGGAATGATTTCTTAAAAGATTTTGGATAACTGGTAATGAGCAAAAATATTTCTAGATGGGTCATAAGAGCATGTAAAAAGGAGGTATGGATAGGGTGTCACTAGCCACACTCAAATTACCAATTTGGAAATTTCATAAGACTACACATTATGATTGTGTTTTAAATTATCTTTGAGTAGTCTAATTATTCCTAGGAGTTAGGTTGGAGGATGTGTTGTCTCTTAGCTATATGTGGGGGAAGTGGATTACATGTTACAATTATATTTGAGTACTCTACTGCTACAACTGACTACTACAAAATTAGAAATGTCCTTAAAGGGTGTGTCATGTAAAAATGGCTAAATAAGGTATTTATCATTTATTCATGATTTTAAACATAATTTAAGATTTGACCATAATTGTGTATTTGAAGACTCTTTGTTGGTGTCCATGTTTATTTAAAACCTTTTGAATAAGGAGCAGATCATTTGAATTATTGTGAGGATGGTTTCATGTTGATTTTAGTTTATATTTTCTCACAAGGAGTGCCTTGGGTTGGTGCTACTTTCTATTTTATATTTTATATGAAGTGGAGAATAGGTTCTATAATGTGGTGGACTTTACTTAGTGGATCTAGGGCTATATATCTATTCAAAATCCTAATTTCATGGGGAGTTTCATTTCAGCCTTGGACATGCAATCCTAGCAAACTCCCTTCATAGTTACACTTGTTCTCATTGGTAATACTATTTGTGGGTTCCTCTACAATTACAGTAGTTGGCAAGTCAGTCACTCATTCGAAATAATGGCTCGCATGGATTTATCCTACCATACACCAAGGGAAATAAAGGCAAAAGGGGCATTGAGGTGGTATAAATAAGAACAAATTGATGGATGGATGGATGGTGGTTTTGATCAAGTAGAGATGGAATAATCTAAAAGTGAACTACATCTTGGTGGTTGGTGGTCTTAACTCACTTTATTTAGTTCTTTTATGGGCCACTTGGGGGCTTCTTGGTGGTATTTCTAGTTAACTCTTCCTTTATGGTTGTATGGATAGTGGTGGTTGATTGGTTTTTTCTTAGGGTTCAAGGTTGTTTGGTTTATTTTTTGGATGCGTTAGGTTTATTTTCATCTTTATGTTTGTTCCTTGTTTTTAATATTGTGGACTTGGACCTATTTTATTTATCTTTTTTTTCTAGATATGAAATTGGTTTATGTAATTGTATTATTATTAATTAATGGAAAGGGACCCATCAACCCTAATTTATATATAATACACATACACACACACAATTTAGATTTAGATTTTGTTAAATTATGTATATTATAATGTTTGATATACTTTGGTTTACTTTAGTAAATAAATAAAATAAATAAGTTAGACCACATTAAGATAAACACACCATTTTGAATTAGCTTAAGAATTTTTTCACTCTTATTTCTTGGCACACAAAGATCGTAATTAAATTTTTGATAAATGTTATATTAAGAATGTTTGTATTTTCAAACTCTGTGAAGTTTTTATAGAATATATATAGCTAATGCATTTGTATCATACATTATTCCCACCAATTTACTTTAATAAAGTTTCATAAGATAACAACATTTTTTTATAACACAACCCAAATTCAAGGGAGGAACCCACCCCTCCACCACATTATAAAAGGTTATAATAAGGCATCCCTCCATGATTGACAAGTGTTTTTTAAGACCAAAATGTTATTCCACAAGAATGTACCCAAGTATAATAAAGTAAATGCCAAGGTTTTTTAAAACACAACCCAAATTCAAGGAAGGAACCCGCCCCTCCACCACATTGTAAAAGGTTATGAAAAAGGCATCACTCTATGAATAACAAGTGTTTTTGAGACCAAAATGTTATACTACACAAATGTGCCCAAATATAAAACTAAAGATACCAAGATTATATTATAACATAACCCAAAATGAAGGTAGGAACCCACCCCTCCATCACATTGTAAAAGGTTATAAAAATACATCCCTCTATGAATGACAAGTGTTTTTTTGAGACAAAAATGTTATACCAAAAAAATGTGCCCAAGTGTAATAAATAAGATACCAAGGTTTTTTATAACACAACCTAAATTCAAGGAAGGAACCCACCCCTCCACAAAAATGTAAAAGTTTATAAAAAAAAGCATCCCTCCATGAATCACAAGTGTTTTTAAGACCAAAATTCTATACTACAAAAATTTGCCCAAGTATAACAAAGAAGATACCAAGGTTTTTTATTAACATAACCCAAATTCAAGGAAGGAACCCACTAATCCAACACATTATAAAAAAGGCGTACATCCATGAATGATAAGTTTTTTTAAGACGAAAATGTTATATCACACAAATGTGCTTAGTTATAACAAATAATGTACCAAGATTTTTTATAACACAACCCAAATTCAAGGAAGGAACCCAACCCTCCACCACATTCTAAAAGGTTATGAAAAATGCGTATTTACATTAATTCCAAGTGTTTTTAAGACCAAAATTTTATA
>JARHVA010003037.1:1872500-1942500 GCA_037957365.1 Torreya grandis | reverse complement strand
TTAAGCTTTTATCAAAGTTTAATGTAAGTTTGGAAACTTTAACGTAAATTCCTAAAAGTAGGGTTTACACTACAAGTGCTAGATCAAGCTAGTTTTCAAGGTTATTCACCATCCATTAGCAAGCATGAAGTGGTGGGAAAAACAAAAAAACTATAAGATCCTTGAGTAAAATATTTAATATGGCCTTAGCACCTTTTTTCCAAGGCCCAAGCAGAAACTAGAGAGTTTTGTACACTTTGTAACTTTGCAAAGTTGTAAAGTTCACTTATATCTCTACATTCTTGCCTACTAAGACCCAAGAAAAAACTAAATATTTATGCTCACTTTGAAACTTTAAAAAGTTTAAAAGTGAACTTATATCTCTACTTTCCCACCTATGCAAATTTTCAAAGTGTACTTATATCTCCACTTTCCCGCCTATGAAAACTTAAATAGTGCACTTATATTTGTACTTTCCTACTTATATCTTTTATTTATCAACTATGAAAATTTGAAAAGTGTACTTATATATCCACTTTCCTACCTATGAATTTTTTTAAAGTGCACTTATATCTCTACTTTCTCACCCATGAAAATTTATAAAGTGAACTTATATCTCTACTTTCCCACCTATACAAGGTTGTAAAGTGTAATTATATATCTACTTTCCCACCTATGAAAAGTTAAAAAGTGTGAATAAATATCAAATTTACCATCTACCAAGATAAGTGAGAAGTGGAGGTTTAAAAACATATTTCAAATTTCAAAATTACAAGATAACTCTGGAAACACACATTTCTACCTAAGACACCCAAACATGCCACCAAGTCAAAAAGATGTAGGTATACCAAAGATAATTCCAATAATATTAGCATAAAAAGAACTATTAGTCCCTAAGAGACATGGAGGGTTTTAAAAAAAATTAATCCTACTCTTTTACATTGGATGGCAAAAGATGGTGGTTAAATCACATTTATGGAGGATTGAATTTTTTTTCCTCCTTTTCCATTATATATATATATATATATATATATATATATATATATATATATATATATATATATATATATATATATATATATATATATATATATATATATTTTCTTCTCATTGTAATATATACTCTCATTTCAAAAGTTAAATCCATGTCAAAAAAAATTAATAAAAAACTTTTGAATCAATAATATCATCTACTTTACCTATCTCTTTGACTACACTTTATGTTCTAGATAGTTTGTGCATGATTACCTTGTGAAGATGTCTTCTTCCTTGGTGTTTGTCCTCTCTTTATTTCCTTTTCATAGGTGTTTTAAGATGCTTACAGGTCTAAGCTTATTTTTTTAAAATCATAGATAGGTTTATAGTGTAATTTCTACCATTCCTCTTTGCATTACACTTGGCTAGGATGCCTTGGAATCATTTATGCAAAACTAGCTAGTGTAAGAGATTGTGTGAGTGAGATATATTTGAGCTACCATTGTGTTTGTTATGGATCAATAGGAATGATTTTTAATTTGTCATATCACCATTTTTATGATTTTATTCATTTTTTGCAACTCTTCTACTCCTTTCCCAAGTAAAATCAATAGTTAAGGTGATTTACTAAGAGTAACCATACTTTTCTTGAGGTTCAACCACATCATAAGATACCCATTACTTGGGATTGATCCCATTATGAGGATAGGAGTGAGAGAGCCTAAATAAACCTCTCACAAGGTGAAATTCTATGCCATAATAGTTTATAGCATGCCTAGTGGGATGCATTTGAGTAATATTGATCGAGTTTGATG
The DNA here is from genome assembly GCA_037957365.1 of Torreya grandis. Lineage (NCBI taxonomy): Eukaryota > Viridiplantae > Streptophyta > Pinopsida > Cupressales > Taxaceae > Torreya > Torreya grandis. Next base: position 1,940,731 of record JARHVA010003037.1, on the reverse strand, counting down.
TTGGTATTTATCCATTTATAGTAGTTGTAGCATCTAAAATCTCAACTTCATGTGACTCCAATGAATACTTAACCTTTTGGTGATAAAGCAATGCCTATATTTCATGAAAAAGGTGACTAGAAGGTCATGTTTAATAGGTATTCCTTTTGATTCTATTGAATTACCTTTTAACTCAACAAGAAGATTGAGACTTATTAATACTCATCCATACTTAAGAAGCTTCCCTCATAATCCAATTTACAAGTCTACTTCTTCTAGAAGATCCTTGTTAACTCCTTTCATTACCATGGATACCCCTAGAGCCTTACCTTTAATGGATTTCAATGGTTAAATTCATTTGTTTCTTAATAAATATGATCCTATCCTAGTGTCATCCCTTAAGAGTATGCCTTACTACTTAGGAGATAGCTCTACAACTCCTTCTAAACACATCAGAGACATAACTAATTTTTGAAACATCCATAACATCAATAAATAAAATGTAGCTATTAGTTTTTTGGACATATATTTCAAGGGCAAGGCCCTCGATTGGTATATGATCCTATGTCCTAATTCCATCACAACATGGGACTAGTTAGGAGAGAAAATATTCAAGAGGTTTGAAGATAATAGTGATAACTTGTCACTAATAGAGAAATTTACAATAATCAAGAGAGATCCCCAAGAATTTATTAAGGTCAACATACCTCCATTTATTAAAAATGGGGACCCTTGCATCAAATTATGAAAATGTGTACCTTAAAATTGAAATTTTACTTCATTAGAATATATCTAGAATGTTTGCACATTGTTCATAACTCTCATTTGGATTAACAGACATGTTGTCAAATGATCATTGTTTCACCCCTTCCAATGTTTCTAAAAATTATTGATTGTGTTTCTATGTTGTAGGATCAATGGAATATCATTTGGGATTGAACATGCTTAGGTTTTTATGCTTCAATGTTAAATTTATGTTTTGTTATCCTTTGATTTATCAAATATTAATTGGATCTATTTTTAGTCATGTTAAATCGCTAGTCTAATGTTTTAAACCTAGGTCCCTTTTGAATTAAATTCAAAATTATGTGGGAACACCTCAATTATGCCATGGATTTAGTTTAATTTTTTCCAAAGACTTAGTCATGTTTTTCAACACAACCAAACCTTAGTATAAAAATATTATTACTTGGTCCCTCCATGTCCTATGACCACTTGGTCTATTTTATTATTGGCATGGTCTAACTAACACATGGTCCCTTTATTATAAATCTTAACCTAAAGCCTTACCATAAGGTTTATCACATATATTAATATAATAAAAACCTTATGCTAAGACTTTATGTTATGTATTTTATTTTGTGGGGGGGCCTTTAATATGTTTTAAACTTAACTTAAGAATTTAGCCTAAAGATTTATTCATATTTATTAATATGAATGAAAACCTTGTTACAAGACTTTAGCTTAAGTTTTATATTATTCCCAAGCTCTAGATTTAATGTTTCTTATTATCTGTAGGATTAAATAACATTTGACTACCTAGATCATAATATGTGGAATGCATTTGATCAGCTGGGGAAGATATAATGGTATAAGATCAATGTTGAAAATTTAATAGCATGGTTCATAATAAAGCTCAAGTACATTCCTATTAATCGATGGTGTGTGATGTAGTGTACATAATTTTATCAATAAATCATAGTGAGTCAAGATTGAATCTTATCCCTAAGATGAGTGAGAGGGTGACAAGTATCACCACTATGGGAACTTAGTTAGAAGATCCAATGGAGTGCATTTTCCTAGACAAAAATGATCTAACAATGTGAGATGGACATTAAATTTTCAAAAGGAATTTAGACCAAATAAGATGTTATCACATGGTAAAAATGTGTTAGCCTGGTATAAATGATAATGTAGAGTGTAAAAATCCCATGGAGCTACCAAGTGTCACCATTTTGATAAAAGATCAGTGAATAGCCAATGACATTCCATCCCTCAAATCATGATTTGATGGATCACATTAATTTGTACAAGGATGATCAAATGGTGTGAGGTAAAGATGAATTTTTAAAAGGCTCAGAGCCAATGAAATATTAACACATGTCCAAAAGTGATAAATGGTCATATTTTAAGTATTAATGAACAAGGATGTCATAGAGATGCCACAAAAGTATTAAGTGACAAATTTGAAGATTTTGTGGACCTAGTAATGCAAAGGTATAAATAGGCAAATATAAATGCATTTTAATGCACAAAACTTGTGATTTCAGCTCATATATGCCATTAAATATCCTTACAAAGCTACTTGAATTGAAGACCAAAAAAAGTGTTCAGGCACCCTAATTCATTCCTATTAGTATGTAATTGAGCCAAGGGGAATTGAATTATCACCTATGCTAAGATAATTTGATCCAAAGTCCACTAATGGGTAATATAATAGAATTTTTAGTTATGGTAGCTCATAAGGGTGTTTCCTAAGAAAACATGTAACTCTATTTAACCTTAGATATAGGAAATGAGAAGCAAGAGCCAAGGGAAATCTAGGATGGACAATAGTAGGGTTATAGATATAATCCTAAACAATAAAGTATAAGATTGATAAAATATAAGAGAATCAAAGAGCCATGATAATATTACAATAACAATGGGGGACTTCATCAACCAAAGGGTCCCAATGTTAGTTGGATAAGGAATATTCCTTTGGTAACTAAGCTTGTATACCATTTTGATAAGGAATATTATTTTAAGCATGTATAATTTATAAATCTTGTAGCCTATCAGTCATTATTAAAGAAGGTAATTAGTCTTGAAACATTTTTAAATGGATACTTATCTATGACACTTGTCTAGTTGCATGTTAACACTTGTCCAATTGCATGAATTCTACAAAATAAACTTGGAAAAACTAGTACAAGCAAGGAATTCTACAAAGTTTGTCCAATATTTGTTTGTGTGTTTGATATCATGGTTGCTTCCTCAATTATTTGATTTGATATTCAAATTTTAATTATTTTTATGAATTCTTGATGTGCACCTTTGAATGTAGAGTTGTTAACTTGTGCCAATGGTAGGTTAATTAAAATTTCTTAGGTTCATTTCATTTTACTTACTCTTATTGAATTTGGGTTAATGTTATTTACTTGTAGGAGTAAATCTTTAAAGTGAACCTGATTTCTTATTTGCATTACCCTTCCTTAGACATTTTCCTAATATACAGTAGGATCTCTACCTATGTAATTTCATGCTATATATTGGTTTAATGCATGTCTTCATGAAATTTAAAATCTATCATAATGTCTAGATTGAAGATCAGAACCACCTTATTTCTTCCCTACCCTTCATTTTGCTCCTTTTTTAACCAATTCACTCTAGTTTATCTATGATTACAAATATCCATCTTAGATTAATCATAAGATTAGTTCTTGATCATAATCCACTATTCTTAGCATAAAATACTTCATATTTTGCATAGATCAATTATTTGGCCATGGTGGCTCCCAACAACTAAACATTATAAATATTTTGAAACATTCCACTTGATTTTCCTGTATTTCATCAATAGATAATATGATTATTACAACCTATAACTCATGCATTTAATTCTTTGAATTATAAATGAGAAGTGTTCTTGAACACTTTGGTCTCATGTGATACATATTCAAGCATTAATAAGAGGAGCTTCACTGGCTCTAGAAGGAGGGCCTTTAGTTAGATCTTTGTGAGTTTGTAGAATATTTGCTAATTTTGGTGTATTTTGATCAAAGATTAGTTGATTCTTTGCATATTTCTGTTCCTTTGAGCATAATTATGTAAAGATAATTGATCTTAATGGTTTTAGATCAGTCTTTGGGCCTCCTTTAGCCAAATATTCATATTCTTTAAATATCCATGGATATTTGTGCAAAGGTAGTTTAAACTTTGTGCATTTCTTATGTTTAAGGTTAGTAATATCAATTTTCTTCAAATATTAACTAATTCTTTACATATCTAGGTTTATTTGAGCTTAAATGTGTAAATATCCCTCTCATTCATCATTATAGACATATCTTTGAGCTTATTTAGTTAAATATAGTCATGTTTTACATAAATTTATGCAAAATTGACTTAATACACAAGTCTAATAATTGTATTTGTAAATATTTGGTTTCTATGTTGTATTATGAATATGATTCGCAATTATAACTATAATAAGTAAGATCCTCTTCAAGGTATGGCTTGGATAGGTGGTTCTTCAATCAATGTGTTAGGTATAGTATATGATTTGACTCAAAATCTTGAAAGGTGTTTTCCTTCTTTTAGTCTTAAATGTCTTATTAATACTAAAGAGCACATTAAGTTCTTTAAGGCCACCTTATTAAAAAAATTTAATGAATATGTTCCCTGTATATTGTTTCCTTTTACTCTTAGAGATGAGGCATATGATTGGTTTCTTAACCTTCCTAAATATTTCATTATTATCTAGAATTATTTTGATAATTATTTCATTGATCAATTTGGAAAGACCATCAATCCATATGTCCTTTATCAACAATTCATTATAGTGAATAAGGATTCATATGAAACCATTAGAGCTTTTAATTCTAGATTTCAAAAGATGTTGAACAGGACCATAGCTCCCTCTAGGCCTATTGAAGCTTTAGATTTATAGATTTACAAGGATGCTTTAGATCAATTGACTTTTGTATTTTTGAAAAGATCTATTAGAGTCATTCACACATTAACTTTGGCATATGCTAAAGCTATGGTAATTAATGACCAAATGAAACCCTAGGGTCAAATGGCATGTGCTATTTCAAATATCAATCCTAATTTTCCCATACTAAATGTCATCCCTAATGTTAATTAGAGCATGCTTACTTTAAATCAAACCCTAGTTTTAAGCCAATTACTTTTGAGTCATGATCATCTTGGTTAAAACCTAAGATTTCTAAATAATATTGTAGTGGATCTCATCCACAAGATCAAAGATCTATGGTTCTAATAATTAGTAATAGTCCTCAAGTTCACAATTTAGAGGCACCTAAAAATATAAGTGAAACCATTTTAAAAATGGTACAAAAATTGAGCATTGATTTTCTTGAGACACAAAAGCAATTAAGTAACAATGGGGAAAATTCTAATGGAAACTATTATTTTCAAAGGTTTAACAAACCTTTATCTAGGTTTCAAAATAATAATGACAACTATAAGAACGAGCCATCTAAAATTATGAATGTGCCTGACATAAACACTTGTGATGCAACTTTGTCTAATTATTGCAAGGTTCATAATAAGGTCACATGGTCATCTAGTTCTTATGAGACCTCTACATCTTCTGAAATAATTCTTATGGTGGAGACCTATGATTTACCATTTCAAGATGAATATGAATTTGGATATTATTTTGAGGGATATACTACACAAATCAAGAAGGAAGACCCTCTCCTTTTTGAAGTAGTAGAAGAAGTTTCAAATGAGATGAATGGAGTTCCTGAAGATGTCATGGAGACACTTCCAAGAAATGAATATGAAGATGAGGTAAATGAAATAAATCAAGAACTTTAATATGACTCCATCAAAATTTCAAAAATATGTGATTAACATGTTTCAAATGGTAATATTCCAAATTAATCTCATATCCTTTCTGTTGATCATGATGAAGATACCTTTTGGGATGACTTGGAGAGTTTTTGTTCAAAGACTGATAGTCCATCCCCACTTCAAGTGGACTTTGAGGAATGTGTTATATAAATTACTATTGAAACTATTCTTTAGAAAGTAACAGATATTCTAGAGATCCCAAAGCAAGATGAGCTAAATATTAATGAAGACATCAATCCAAGTATACCATCTAAGTTCACAATACAACCATAGAAGGAGAATGAGATAAGACTTGATCAATATTTGAGTGAATCAAAGCTAGCTTTCCTAATGAAAGAAAGAATAATTTTGGAAGAAGATGATTGGATCTTGGATCCATATCTTCAATCCATGCACTTATGAATTGAGGTGGGAAACCAAGATACATCATACATAAGACACAAGTATACAAGTGATCCTATCCACAAGAAGATGCAATTGAATGGAATTAATCATGCTTCAAGGTTCTATGGTAGGATAAATAACTTTCCATTTGATCCTAGAGGTAAGTTCTTTATGAATTTAGTGTAGGGATTTAGATTAGTTTATTCCTTATTTCTTTCCTTCTTGTCCTTTGTTTGTAAATAGCGTTTGTAAATGTTTATTTTCTTGTTTTTTGTTTATTTGGTGTATTTACTACTTGTGATTTGTTCCTTACTTTCAATAAGTCCTTTTAGATAACCCTTAGCTTAAAATTCATCTAATTTCTTGAGAATTTCATAGTTGAAGAATACATTTATGACTCCTCAACATTGGTTGATCATGGATTATTGAAATGTGAGCTTAATGTTATAGTTTGGAGAAACTAGTAAGGACTAATGAATAGGCTAACTATTCCATAAAATAGTAAGCCTTATTTTGACCTAAACTTGATTTTGATGAATATTACACATGTCAGATGAAAGTTTAAATTATTGAAGCATAGTCATGTTTGTACTTAATAAACATCATTACCTAGTATGAAGATTGTAACCATAGGTGATTGTCTAAAGATCAAGCATTTAACCAAATCTATAAACCTAGTTAACCTAGTTCCCAACCTTTGATATAAAACCAAAAATGATCTAAAAAATTAAAAAATAGGATCTTATTACAAAATTCAAGGGATTTCTAAGTAGATATTATTATGGTAATCTCCACTGAGGCTATAGATGTCTAGATGGCATTGGAGCAAGACCTAGAGTGGATCCAAAGGCATATATGTTGGTACTATGTATACTTGGCTAGCAACAGAGCAATGCCCAAGACTCTCCTAAGATAAATCATGATTCTTAATGAATATTCAAACATATTAAATTCAATGTTAATGGGGAAAGTCATGAAATCTAAAAGTTGTCCCCTAAATCCCATGGCAAACAAAAATTGGAATCAAAGCACACACACAACTTGTCTAGGTTTTGATGTTTGATCCCAATTCTACATGTGCAAGACTTATTTTAACCATCAATTGATCTAAATAATGATAATTGGCTAAGTGAAATGAATAACCTAATTATTAGTCTCAACCAAAGTCTCTAAATTCTAACATATTGCTATTTTTCCCCTAAAAGTCACCATTTGTTGAGGTTAACATACCCCCATTTGTAAAATATGGGGACCCTTATGTCAATTTGTGAAAATTTGTACCTTAAAATTTAAAATTCACTTGATCAAATTATATATAGAATTTTTTCACATTATTCATAACTCTCATTTGGATTAATGGACATATTGTCAGATGATCATGCTTTCACCCCTTCCAATGTGGCTAAACATTGTTACTTGTGTTTTTGTATTTTTGGTTCAATGGAATCTCATTGGGGACTGAATATGCTTAGGGATTTTTAATTCAATGTTAAATTTATATTTTGTTATCCTTTAATCTATAAAAGATTAATTAGATTTATTTTTAGTCATGTTAAAACCCTAGTCTAATGTTTTAAACCTAGGTCCCTTTTCAATTAAATTCAAAATTGTGTGGGGAAAAATTACACTGAAACACTTCAATTATGCCATGGACTTAATTTAATTTTTATCCTAAGGCTTAGTAATGTTTTTCAACATGACCAAACCTTAGTCTAAAAATCTTATTCTTGGTCCCTCTAGTCTAAAAATCTTATTCTTGGTCCCTCTATGTCCCATGACCCATTGGTCTATTTTATTATTCACATGGTCTAACAAATGCATGGTCCCTTTGTTATAAAGCTTAGCCTAAAGCCTTACCCTAAGGTTTATCATATTTATTAATATAATAAAAACCTTAGGCTAAGACTTTATGTTATGTATTTTATTTTTTTGGGTCCTCTTTAATATGTTTTAAACTTAGCTTAAGACTTTAGCCTAAATATTTATTCATATTTATTAATACAAATGAAAACCTTCGTCTATGACATTATCTTAAGTTTTATATTATTCCTAATCTCTAATTTTAATATTTCTTATTATCCATAGGAAAAATTCATATTTGACTACCTAGATCACAATCTACAACATGCATTCGATTGGATGGGGAAGATTTAATGGTATGAGATCGATGTTAAAAAGTCAATCTCATAATTAATAATAGAGATTGAACATGTTCCCATAAATCAATGGTATGTGATGTAATGTACACAATCTGGTCAATGGAGCATAGTGAGTCAAGAATTCAACCTAGCCCCAAGATGAGCAACTGGGTGATAAGTGTCATTACTATGAGAACTTAGTTAGAAGATCTAATGGATCACATTTGATTGAATAAAAATGATCTAATGGTGTGAGATGAAAATTAAATTTTCAAAATGAATTTGGACCAAACAAGATCCTGCCATATGGTGAAAGTGCATGAGCCTGGTAGAACTGACAATGTAGAGTGTAAAAAACCCATGGATCTAGAAAGTGTCACCATTTTGGTAAAATACTAGTGAAAATCTAATGGTAGTCCATCCTTTGTATCAATATTTGATAGAGCATATTAATTCATACAAATATGATCAAATGGTGTGATGCAAAGCTAAATTTTCAAAGGGCTCAGAGCCAATGAAATATTGACATGTGTCCAAAAGTGACAAATGGTCATATTTCAAGTATTAATGAACAAGGATGTCATGTTGATACCATGAAAGTATAAAATGATAAACTTGAATATTTTGTGGACCTGGTGATGCAAAGGTATAAATAGGCAAATTTGAATGCATTTTAAGGCATGAAACTTGTGATTTGAGCTCAAAGATGACATTAAAGCTCCCTACAAAATTTATTGAAATGAATCCCTATAAGAGTGTTCAAATGCCTTGATTCATTCCTATTAGCATTGTAATTGAGTTGAGGGGAAATGAATTGTCACATGTGTAAAGATAATTTGATCTAGAGTCCACTAGTGAGCAATTTAATAGAATTTTTAGCCATGACAAATTAAAAGTGTGTTTCCTAAGAAAACATGGAACTGTATTTGACCCCAAGTGTAGGAAGTGAGAAGAAATATCCAAGGGAAATATAGTATGGACAATGATAGGGTTATGGATATAATCTTAAACATTAAAGGAGAATATTATTGAAAGCTAAGAGCATTAAATAGCCATGGATATCTTGCAACAACAACAAGGGACTTCATAAGCCAAAGGGTCCAAAAGTTAGATAGAAAAGGAATATCCCTTTGGTAACTAATCTTATATAACCTTTTGAGAAGGAATATTCTTTTAAGCATGTGCAGTTTATAAAGCACATGGCCTATAAGTAATAGTTAAAGGTAATTGGTCTTGAAACATTTGTAAAAGGATACTTTTCTATGACACTTGTCTAGTTGCATGTTTAGAATGAATAACTGGTATATCTCATCAATTTTAATATATAAATAAGGTATTTCCAATTTTAAAAATGGGGGATTTCTTAGAGCCAAAATTACTTTGTAAACTTGGAGCAAGTAATACAAGCAAGGAATTATACAAAGTTTGTCCAATATTTGTCTATGTATTTTGTATCATGGCTGCTTCCTCAATTATTTGGTTTGATATTTAGATTTGAATTGCTTTTATAAATTCTTGATGTGCACTTTTTAATGCAAAGTTGCTAACTTGTTCTAATGCTAGGTTAATTGAAAGTTCTTAGGTTCATTTCATTTTCTTTACTCTTCTTGCATTCAGGCTAATGATATTTGCTTGCAAGAGTAAATATTTAAATTAAAATTGATTTCTTATTTGAATTACCCTGCATTATACATTTTATTGACATAAAATAGGATCTATGCCTATGCAATTTTATTCTATATATTGGTTTAGTGCATGTCTTGATGAAATTTAAACTTTTTCAAAATATCTAGATTAAAGATCAAAAACACCTTTCTACCCTACCCTTCCTTTTGCTCCTTTTTAACCAATTAAATATATTTTATATATAATTATAAATATATAAATATCCATCTTATATGATTTATTATATTAGTTCTTGATCATAATCTACTATTATTAGCACACAATACTTCATATTTTGCATAGATCAACTATTTGGCCATGGTGGCTCCCAACCACCAAATATTATAAATATTTTGAAATATTAAACTTTATTTGAATCAATTCCATAAATATATAACATTATTATCACAAATTAAAACTCATGTGATAATTTTTTATAATTTCTAAATGAGAAGTGTTCTTGAGCACTCTAGGCACTTGTGATACATATTTAGGTAACAATAGAGGTCATGCAAGAATTTTACAACAAGTTTTAGAAAATAATGGATATGATTCTAATCCTTGTCAAAAAAAATCATAATTATTATTTACTCTATTATCTAATGGCCCTCAATAGTGACATTGTAGCTATGATATAGTCAATGGGGGGAAGACATTACCTGATGCTTATGAGGTAACAATTAAGGTAGAGAATATCCTAATACAAGATGGAAAGATCAAACCTAGGCCTCATATTACCTTTTTCCCTAAAACTCAACCACACCCTATTTTTTTTACTCCTCTTTCTACCATTCTTCCTTTACCAACACTTGTTTCCATACTTGCATCAAGATAAGACAAAAATTCAACTAGTTAGTATAATGAACTCTAAGAACTCAAGAACATGTCATAAAAATTTGGAAATGAGTTAGTGAATGTTAAAAGGCATAAATATCAGTTTAATAGACAATACCATCCCCCATATCATCTTCAACAACCCTATCAAGCCAATGGGCCATCTTTCAAGGCTAATTCTCAAGGGCAAGGGAAGCTCACCTATGCTAAACAAAGTAAAAAATACAATCTTAATGATAAAAATACTTAAAAAAACCTTGGTACTTATTAAAAATAACCTTACAAAAAAATTTGAGTGTCCTATACCTTGGAATCAATCTTACAATCAAACTAGTTTCCCAAATGTAGATTTCAACCAAGGATTCAATGAGCAAAGGCAATAGGGTACTAGTTATGGGTTTAAAAAAGCTTTAATGGCATAAAATGTAGAAGTAACTATGATTAATAATCCATAAATAACTCAAAAATTCCAAAGGGATAAGGAGGGATAAAATTATTTGTATATTACATTGGTAAACTACCAACTGGAGGAGTTTCATGCTTTCAATCAAGAAGTTAGTACTGGCCAAAGAATCATTCATGTGGTAGCCAACACAAGGTTCAAAATAAGTAAAATAAAGGGTATCCAAGAATTATTTAAGGGGTATCTTACTCCTCCATTGTTTTTAAATCCAAATTAGCCGAATGTAACTCAAAAAATTTAGAACCAAGGAGGTACTTTTATACCTCAAAGTTCACAAGTATAAATTACTATTGTGGCTCCCAAAGCACAAGTGAAGGTTGGTAGTGCACACATCAAATTTTTTGAGAAAATGAAGAATTAAAATGTGAGTTTCCCTATGTGGTAAATATTTTCTATACTTAGTCAGGTGGATCTTCTTCAAGAAAGTTTGTCAAAAATCAATGTTTCAGAGAAGCCACCAAGCAACGAGAATGTGTTCCTTAATAATGCAATCAAAAACAATGAATGGTAGTAAAAAAAGGTAATAAAAATTCCTCAATTATACATTTATTTGATCATTACTAACTCCTTGGTACACAAATGCATGGTGGATAGTCGAGCAAGTAAATTAGTAATGCCTAAATCAATAGTAGATCAACTTGGTTTGAAATATGAACCCCTCTCTAAAGGGGTATTATAGATTAATGAATCTTATACTAAACCATATGGTATTAATAGAGGTCTAAATTTAACCCTCCATTCTTATCCTAATTTTTTAATTCCCTAATCTGTGTTTTTTATAGAGGTACCACCCCATTTTGCTTTATGCCTATCTAAAGTGTTCATGACCAAAATTAAGGGTTATCGAGTAGTAGATTAGTCATATATGGCATTTAGGTCAAGGTATAAAACCAATATGACCATTAATAATGAACCAATTTCAATGTTTCACATTGATCCTTACTAAATAATCAATCCAAATATCAATTATATAATCCTAAATGAGGAAGAGCACCCTATTGGTCAAGATCTAAACACTCATGTTTAGGTGATACTTGACATATTATAAGAAGATTTATAGAATTAAAATCAACAACTTGACCCTTTGGGGGGAATTTAATAAATAGATATGGGATTATAATTCTTACATGAATAGAATGAGTTTATACATCCCTTACTAGGTCATAGGAGGAAACTAATGGAATCTAAAAAATATTCTTTGATGGATTAAGGAGAAAACATGGAGTAGGGGTAGGGTTATTCTATTATATCAATCTAATGACATGTAATATTCATCTTATAGGTTTTAATTTATATTTTATAGCAATGTAGCTGAATATAAGGGCCTTATTCATGGCCTCCAATGGGATAGAAAGAGGAAAATCAAGCAATTGTAGGTACATAGAGATAATGAACTCATTGATAATAATGTATTAATCCAAAATAAATCCAAAAACTCCTTACTGAAATCTTAAAATCATAGGGTGTGGGATCTATTAGAATATTTTGAAGCCTTCAACATCTAAAGTGTGCATAGAGAGCAACAAGCATGCAAATAGATTAGCATTAGTGGGGGACCAATTTGATATACCAACTAAGATAAGTAAATTATAAATTAGTCACATGTTAAGGTGGATTTAATACCATCCATTCTTTATAATTAAGCCAATTAGTAGGTTTTTGACAATAATAAGTAGATTGCCTACTTATTATTATAAGAGGCTAAGTTTTCATCTTCAAATCAAAACAAGTTACAAAATTAGTATGGAGATCAGATTTTCTAATTGAAATAAAAAAAACTCCATAAGGGGATGGTCAACCTTGAGAGAGTCTTTCATGAGGGATATTCCATGAGGAGAGACAAGGTAGTCATGTCTACTAGTGAAGAGAACCATCAAAGAGTTCTCATATTACAAGACAAACATGTAAATCTTGGGAAGGTCAATATTGATGTTCAAAAAGTTACATTCATTTCACTTTATAGGGAGTTTGTAGATGTGTTTTCTTTGGAGTAATATTAGGGGTTTTGACCCTCAGATTATTTAGTACACCATTAAATTATATGTAAATGCAAATCCTATAATGCATAAGGAGAGACCTATCAATCATAAGATAGAGTTACTAATGAGAAGAGAGTTGACCAAGATTATTGAGTCAAACATTATATATCCAATTAAACACTCTTAATGAGTGGCCGACTTGGTACCTATAAGGAATAAAAGTGGTGAGATTTAGTTTTGTGTTGACTTTAGGGATTTGAATAAGGTCTCATTTAAAGATCACTATCCTTTTCCATCCATGAAGTAGCTCCTCAAAATGGTGGTTGGTTTAGAAAATTTCTCTCTTGGATGGGTATTCAGGTTACAACTAGGTTCTAGTCAAGGAGAAAGACTAGTATAAGAATAGCCTTCACCACCAAGTGGGGGACTTATGCCTACAATAAGATGCCTTTTGGTCTCTCCAATGATGGTACCACATTCCAAAGAGCCATGGAAATTTATTTCCAAGGTCTAATTAATTAGATGGTGCTTATGTACTTAGATGATATCATAGTTTTCTCCATGAAGGAAAGTGACCACTTAAACTATTTGAGACCCATTTTTGAGAGGTGTAAGTATTTTGGTATCTCCTTGAACCCCAAAAAGTGTGTGTTTTCTATTCATGAAGGCAAATTATTGGGGCATGTTGTCTCCAAAATAAGACCAGCCATTGATCTTGAGAGGATGAGTGCCATCTTGGCCTTATCTTTGCCTCAGGACAAGAAAAGACTTCAAATATTCATTGAGAAGATAAATTTTGTGAGAAGATTCATACTTGAATTTGCATGTTTGGTCAAGATTATAAAAACAATGTTGAATAAGAATCAAGTCTTTTTTTGGTCAAAATAAGGCAAGGTAGGTTTTGAGGTTATCATGTTAACCATTAAAAAATCACCAACTCTCTTGAATATAATTATTTCAAGATATTTATACCTATATGACTTTACTAATGTGGAAAACATATAATCTATGCTCATGTAACAGAATTAGGAATGTCTTGAGCATCTAATAGATTTCTTTATTTAGGGATTCAAGATATAAAGAGAGGTATGCTTTTGTTTAAAATAAAGTGCTAGCTATTGTGAGATCATTGAAAAAATTGAGGCCTATGGTGTCAAAAAATAAGATTCATCTCATGGTCTCCCATATAGGTGTGAGATATTTCCTCTTGAGTATAGATCTAAATTAGAAGAGGGATAGTTGGATCACTAGAGTCATGGAGTATGATGTTGAGATCAAGGTTACTAAGTTAGTAATAGGTAAAGGTTTGTGTGAGCACTTGGTTTTTGACCTAAAAGAATAAAAAGAGGCTACTCTAGTGATACCATATGACCTCAAGTAGCTAAACCTCTACCCTCTATTGATTGGATACAAGATATGATTAGATTTTTAATAATAGGTGAGTGTTCTCAATGTATGGATAGGAATAAAATAATATACTTTAGACATTAGTCCATATCTTATGCCCTATTTGATGGGATAAAATTTAGGAAATACCTCAATGGAATGTTGATCAAGTACATAGAGGTTGATTAGGTAAATAGACTATTGGAGCAGTTCCATGATGGACTTGAAGGAGGTCACTTTTCTCCTAAAATAATAGTAGTAAAAATAATCAGGGTTGTTTATTATTTGCCAAATATTTTCAAATATTCCTACACATGGGTTAATAATTTCCAAAATTGTACTTTTTTAGTGGTAAACAAAGACTAATGACCCTTCCTCTTAACCCCATTCAAGTAGATAAACCCTTCATGTAGTGGGGCCTTGACTTCATAGGTATGATAAACCCACCTTATAATGGAGGGAATAAGTGGTTATTCACTACCACTAACTACTTCAAAACAAAATTATTATCTTGGTAAGTCATACCCTCTGGTTATCCTCCATGGTCCTCTTGATTATCCTAATTATATTCTTGTTTGTTGATTCAGTAATCTCATTGCCCTGAGGGTAGTAGTTGGATGATGTGTTAAGGTAGATACCCAGCTGAAGATCCCATTCACTTGTGAGAATTCTTTGGAATTTATTGGTATGAGAAAAAGTGAATGGTCTCTTTATCTGGGTATCTACCTTAACACATCATCCAACTACTACCCTCAGGGCAATGAGATTACTAAATCAACAAACAAGAATATAATTAGGATAATCAAGAGGACCATGGAGGATAACCAAAGGTTATGACATACAAATATAAGAATAACCTTGTGATATGATAGAGTTACTCCCAATAATTCCATTGGTAACTCACCATTTGTCATTCTATATGGAAGAGAGGCCAAGCTACCCATCTCTCTTGAACTACCAGCTTTGGAGCCAACTCATTAACTTGAGTTGATGTAAAGTGAACCCATGGTTGTGATAATGGTATAACTCATGTAACTTGAATAGAAAAAAAAAATTATAGTGAATATAATGAAATCACATCAAGTTCAAGTCAAAAAATATTTTGACAAGAGAGCCTGGTAATCAAAGAAGGTGATCTAGTCTTGAAGTGGGGTTCTAACAAGGTCAAACTATGTAACCATACAAAGTTTGATATTTTATTGAGTGGAACCTACATTATTCATGGTTGCAAACAAAATAATTCCTTTTAGCTTAAAAATTTGGATGGAGAGGTATTACCCATCTTATTCAATGAGATTCATCTAAAACCTTATTATTATAAGTAGTTTGTAATCATTGTATATATTAGACTAGATGTTATTTTCCTCTAAGTGTTTCATGCACATCCTTTTATATTGTGTGTTTCCCTTACCTAAGTGATTTATGCACATTATTATTATTTTTATTGTTGTTCTTGTTATTATGAGATTTTATTTGAGAAATTGGCATCCTTGTTATAATATTATAGAGGATTTTAGTGACTCCATAATCCCAATGGATAGGCTAATATGACTAGTATATTTCATAGACATGAATTATATCCTAGGAGGTCACTATAAATGTTAGTCAAAATTGGCTTACATACCAAAATTTTTCCTAGGTGGAATATGTCATTCTCCTAAACCATTTATTGATCTTTGCCTTGATGACTAATCTCTTTCTAATCATGACTTAATTATGTATGGAAATATCTTAAAGGGTCTTGACATGGTGAAATGAACTATCTTAGGAGCCTATTATATTGGATTATCTAATGGTGAAGGGAGGAGATAAGATTCATGTTTATAATTCATGTTCTTAGCCTTCTTATGAATCTTTTATCAAAGTTTAAAGAAATTTTGGAAACATTAAGGTAAATTCCTAAATGTGGGGTTTATATGCAATTATAAATGCATCATGTTTATAAATCAATCCTAACTTGGAGAAGATAGAGCCTATATACACTTCCAATTAGGAATACATTTGTTAAGTGGGAGCACGACCCATATGGAGATCTACTAGACCCAATTAGGGGATAATTTATCACAATACACCATGCTAAGGAGGGTTCCAAAGCCTCCAATATATCAAAATAATTTAATAACCCTAAGGGGTCCTAGGTTTTGATATTTCACCTAATCTAATAACAATAAAATCTAATTTAATCTAGTGCTCACCAAAGCTTGTGGCACAAAGTGGGGGTTAGAAACAATAAAACTAAACATGCATATAAAACATATACTCATGTCAATGTATATAAAATAATAACACATGGAAGAGAAGAAAAAGTGAATTATCTATCTACTCTTATAAAATAGAAATAAATTTAGGAATACTTACCTTTGAAGATGAATCCTCCAAGCCTCAATCTCTTCTTTGGCCAAGGTGCTTCACAAGAGGTTATTATGGTATGTAAGGATGAAAAAAACAAATTATCTCTAGGATAAATAACCTATAAATGTATCGAAAAGACTTATCCACAAGATAAGATATATATCTCTAAACAAAGTATGGAACCCTAAACATTATTTCTCAAATAGAATGGTCAATAAGTAGATGTTCATTTGATCTTAATTCTTTCGATTCTCATAATAAATGATGGAAATAAACTTGTATTTATAAGTGGATATTTGCCTAAACCATTTTTAAAATGTTTTCCAATAAATTTGACCCAATCAACCCAGTAAAATTATGGATAATAATTCACTAGGCCATGAGCTAGGTCAGCCAAAGGTCAACTATCTCCTAAGTGAAAATAAACCCAAAAATATATAGGGTCGACCCAATTGACCCAATACAACCAACTAAAAAAAGGAATTTAAGTGAGGAATAGGAGGATAAAATGTATCAAATACCTATCATAGTTCATTTCAGTCAGCCATATAAAAAAATTGTGAAGGTCCTAAGGTGAATAAGATTCACAATGGTGGTAAATCAATTTAGAAGGCATATCATTACATAGGCAAATCATGTGATGCCACATAGTGAATGATGTAGATGAATTCTAATAGTATGTAGATGGATACGTTTAGAACATAGTATAACATTGATGTGAAACATGGTATGGGTAGATACCAATATCATTAGGTGAATGCCATATGGTGTAGGTAGATGGACATCTATATAATGTAGATAGATTCTAGCTACATGCTAGAGAATGTTGAATGACACATCATGGTTTTATCCCTCATATAGATTATGAATTGGAATACATGTTTTTTTTTAGGGTTTTCAAAAAATCATAGACAAATGTCCACATCATATTAGTGAATATTGGTGTGATACAAGTGCATGTCTAGGATGTGTAGAATAACACCAGCACTGTGTGCTCACCACATGCCCATATAAATATGAAATGTTAAGGGAAGTGTTTATAATGTCTCTACCTTGGGATAATGTTCTTAGGAATTCATGTGTGATTATTATCCACCATACTTGTGCATGTGGGATAATTATCCACCATGCATGGATGATGGACATCACTAATCTACAAGCATGCTTGGATGCTTATATCTGCTAGAGGATGTTAGGAGGTTATAGGTTTCTACCAGTAGATTTCATACATCCACCACTTTGATAATACACTAGTATCCCATAGGCTTTTTTTATCATCCCACATGCATCTATCATCATCCCGTAGGCATCCACTAGTAGTCCATGGGTGTTTACTAGTATCCCATGAACATCCACCAACAACTTGGGCCCTATGGCCATCCATAGAATGCCTATTAATGGATATACACATTATGTTAGTAGATTTAAATATGATATAATCATATCCTTACATCATGTAGGGATATGGGGATCCATGTGATAGAGAAGTGTTTTTTCCTTTTATTGATATAATTTACATAGTGCATAGTATCAGTTTACTATGCAAACTATCAGTGTCTACTTGAATGTACTGATGAATTCATCAAGATTAGATTTTAAGGTACTAGAAAATAAATTTATATGAGGAAATTTATATTAAAATGTATGTACACCTCTCCTCAAAATTAACTTTGACCCTAAAAATTTAAGTGATCCTGCCCTGTCAACCACTCCACAAAAATTGCCAAATGCCAACTTCATAAAATGAAATATTCATAGATTAATGAATATTCACCACTAAAAAAGACCCTTATACCTAGAATGGTTAAAATAGAGAAGAAAAATATTAGGTTAAATGGTTTTAAGAGACAAGTGTGTATATAATATGTGGCAAAAGGGACAATAATCTTATGAAGCTCTAATGGTTTGCCCACCCCTTTCCCAATGTACCCCTTAAGGTGTGCACTTAGAGAGATTGAGACTTGATGGATTCATAAAAGATACAAAGTGTTAGTAGTATATAAAATTTTGAAAATATTATGTATATACATATTCCCCACTTGAAGCTCATCATGTGTCACATAGGTACAACATGAGATGGTGTTTTGGGAAAATAGAACATGATAACACATAATGTTGATGCTATGTAAAGTGCATTAAGGAAAAAATAAGATAAATAAAATAAAATAATTTAAAAACACATAAACTTATTTACCTTGGTGATGTAGATAAATAAATAAACTATAAGAGAAGTGAGGGCATCTAATGTGAAGAACACTAGGTGAAGATGTAGCCGTTAGGGTAAAAAATAGCCAAATATCTAAATTTTTGAAATAAAGGCATATGGTAGTGGAAACTGTTTTCTACATCATCATGATTCCAAAACATTTTATGGTTTTAAAAATGTATTATTAGAAATAAACTTAGAGGTAAAACAAGGAATTTACCAAAAAATAACTTAAAGATTTGAATTGTGAAAAGTTATTTTAAATAGGGTGAAATGAAAGTAATTTGTCATTTTTGACTTGTGAAGGAGAAAAAAATACTTTTGAGAGACTAAATGATCTAGGATGGTGAGGATACATTAGGCTATCTGAGAGGGACCCCCAAAGGAAGTAAAGAGAGAAGGACAAGTAGGCAACTGAGATCTTAAGCTAGTTTTTGAATATTTTAGTGATTTAAGTGTGTTTTTAGTAATTGGTGTTTTTAAGAATTTCTACATGTCAAAATGAAACCAAATTAGATAATATGGGTAAGAAAAAATAAATAGGTAAATGTATTTGAAGTGTTTGGACAAAAAACTGCTAGAAAGAACTTATTTCATAAAATGTAAGGGGTTAATAAGGAAAAACAACTGGGTCAACCCAGTCAACCCAATAAGTTGAAATCTGGTAAAATACACACTATTGACATAGTAGGTATGTGTCAACTCTATACATTTTATTGACTGCCAACCTATTATAGTTTGTTGATTGAGGAAAAAAGTCCAGTATGATAATGAATTACTAGGTAGGATGCAAAAAAAGAGGGTTGACCTAGATTATTAATTTAACTAGATCAAAAATAGGGAAATTTTGAGAACTAGAATAATACAAAAATGTCTGAAAGTGGAAAAAAAGTGCTAAGATGGCCTAGAATGAGTAACTAATGGATAAAAAGTGGTGATTACAATAAAAATTGGTTCAAATGAATAAATTAATGTATTTTAGGATTTTTTATAAAAAATAATGTATTTTGACTATACATGGCATGGAAGATCAATACATCTTTTGTTATTTCCTGATTACAGGGGTGACCTAAATTTTGGCATTTAGTAGAGAATCATAGTTATTTGATCTATTGGAGTTATTTTTAATAGAGGATAGGGTAAGAATGATCTCTATAGGCTTAGGAGGCATATCATAGATGTTTAGGATACCCCTAATCTTAGATATGTTAGTCATGTTCTTGGGATGTTGGAAATGATTGACTAACACCTTTAGGTGGGAGGTAAAGGGGAATATGATAGAGGTGGGCATCACCATATAGTATGTACATGGAATATTAAGATTACCTATAGAAGGGACACCTTAGACTACTGAGATACCTGATAGTGAGGATGAGAGGAGAGCCTTATCTGTATGGGCTACAAGCTTAGAGAAGATATACTTAAGATGGAGGGTGAGTATGTTTGACATATATACCCTATAGGTTATATATATCTAGAAGGTTATGATATGAATTTTTATAACATGAGTGTTGTGCCACAAGTCAAATAATAAGGTACCACTCTTCATGATAGCCTTCAGCTAGAAGATACTAGAAGAGAGGGTGTTATATGATCTAGGATCTATCATCTAGGTACAACTCATGCATGATATGTATGTATTATTGTCCAAAGGGAAGAATTCTATTAGACTAATCATATTATTGATGGCATGGATCTCTGATACATTCCCTATGTATTGGTTGGCTAGGTTATCCTATGCAGTTGATCACAAGTTACCTCAAGTATAGATATAGAGACAAGACTAAGTAGCATGACCATGCCCTATATGCCAATGATTTAAAAAGTGAGATGGGAAGATATAGTATGGTATTAATATGGGAAAATTTCTACTAAAATGACTAAATAAGACATAATTACACTAACCTTGGCATAGATGGAGGTAACAAGGCACTACACCTAGTGGATGGAGCCACATCTAGTGGCATGAATACCAAGGTAGATGGGCTTGCCTCACCTAGTGGTACCAATAGTGGTGCCCATGTTTTGTGAATAACATGTTCGAGAGTCACAAGGGAGAGGAGTACTAGGCCCATAAATGGTGATGTCAAAACTTAGGCTACATTATGAGAGACCATGGAGTAGTTGAGAATGACAAGTAATAAATCAAGAGGAGATGGGTATAGAGGTAAGAGCACCAAAGGTAGAACCACCAGTTTCATAGAAAAATGAGTAGTGACCACCAACGACATGACATCGATGTAAGTAATAGGAGGAGGAGATGGTAGAGATAGTAGGTATCTTAGATGACCTAGCAAGTAGGTAAGGGTAGAGTTGGCCTATAGAAAGGCCACTCAGGCATAGGCTAAGATGGACTCAAACTATGATTGCAACATTTATTTTTAGGAGGTGATCGATAGAGGAATTTCTTAGAGGTTGTATAAATGGGGAGGTTTTGTGCAGTGGTCACGTAGATGGAGAGAAAGTGGTGGCCAACACATAGACATGTAATAAAAGATGATTAACTTATTTATTAAGTTCATTTGAAATATACCAGTGATATATAGATTTTGAGATATATCAATGATATAATATCTATCTAGTGTGGTTTTTTCAAGTTTAGAAAAGGATGAGGAGATCAGATGGGGGTCCCTTGTGAGGGGAGCACTCTATGATGTCTTGGATAAGGCACTAATTCTATATGACCCCACTATATTAGAGGATCCCATGGTACTATTTTCCTAGCTCAAGTGAGATGGTCTAGACTAATTAGAGAGGTGGCGAGGTAGGTATGGACATATAAATAGGGGATGCATCCACTAGTAGATATGGGTATAGAAGAGACATGAGTATGGTAATCCTTGGATGAGGAGAGAGATGTATATCTAGATATAGTGACACAAATGACACACACATGCCAAAAATAGAGAAATATAGGTAGTGGCCCTAACCCATATGACATAGGTATAGGATTAGGGGAGAAAAACACACATAGATACCTTAGACTAGTTGTCATAGGTGCAGGATCAAGAGAGAGTGACACATCTAGTGACCTTAGCCTAGTTGGAATAGGTGTAGGCTTAGGTAGCTCATCTATAGGGGTAGGTGTCAAGACTAAGATATCGAATAACTTCTTTATAGTGTTTTATTTAGAGGGGTCAGATTGAGGCATATATAGGTAGCGTGGCTAGGCAATGAGATAGGTAAGATGGGGCCCAAACATAGAGTTAGAGAATTTTATATGATTGTATTAAACTAATGAGATATATATGGATCATTTTGGCATTTTGGATATTAGTTATATGTGTTATCATTATGATTTTGGTTGTTGATTATATGGATATGTTTCTTTCTAGTACATGTATTTATCTATTATTATATATGTTATATGAAATATATGATGTGTGGTTTATTTTTTAGAATTATGTAGGACATATGCATGGTTAAAAAGAAACAGGCAAGGACTTGGTAAAATATAATCAATAAAAAATGTACTACACACTATTTCAAGTTGGGAAATGTGTAATAACAATAAAATGACTAAGTATAAATAAAAAAAGGATGGTAAAAAAGATGGAAAAAATAAATTTGTTTATAAATCAAATGAAATATTTAACACCAAATTAAAATAAATACAATCACACTAAATCATGTTGGGAAGTATCAAAATAACATAGTAAAATACAAGACATGTAAAAGGAATAAATGGTATAAAAAAATCAATTAAGTTAATTAATCATAATAAATCACATTCGGAAGTATAAGAGAAAAACAAAATTGGAAAAAAATTGGTCTTAAATTTATCACACTAATTCAAGCTGGGAAGTACAAAATTCAAGAAATGGTTGTATTCTTACATGTACTCAGAAAATAAAAAGATAAAAGTGAAATACAAATGAAATAAGCATAAAACATACTAAATAAAGTTGGGAAGCATGTTAATAATGTGTAACTTCATGATCAATCACATATTATCTCATATTTGACACAT
Organism: Torreya grandis; assembly: GCA_037957365.1. Classification (NCBI taxonomy): domain Eukaryota; kingdom Viridiplantae; phylum Streptophyta; class Pinopsida; order Cupressales; family Taxaceae; genus Torreya; species Torreya grandis. The sequence goes on along the minus strand of JARHVA010003037.1, from coordinate 1,917,795 downwards.
GTAATTTTTATTATGACTTGGATTATTGAAAATTTTTCTAAGGAAGGCTAGGTCCTATCCATGGTATTATAATGTAACTCATAAAGGGAACACCAATGAGGTGGAATAAATGTGAAAATCTAGTAACAAATGATGTGGGTAATAGGAAGGTAAAATTATGGTAATCTGTGAGGATTATTAGGTCATATCCATGGTCCTAAAATACAACTCACAAATGGGATCCCAAGGGGAGTGATCAGTGAAAAAAATAATACTTCTCAAGAGGAAATATAAGGAATGTAGGGAGTGAAAAAGGGAATGTAAAAATCATGACTTAGGCATATTATGAGAAGACCTTAGGAGATAGGAGGCATATTAAGGACATGATAAGGCACTATGTGACTAGTGACCATCAAAGTACAAAGGAAACCCATTCGCTATAGACATAAAGCCTTATAGGCAAATAAGTGTGCTACTAAGATCAACTCACGAAGGTAGATTGGTATAGAAAAAAGTAATTTTTTTAGGGATTTTTAAGATTCCTCATCCATACATAATTGGAATGACCAATCATAAGAAATAAAGTGATATACATGAATGACTTGTAGTCTTAGGCTAAAGGAAGCTAAGTAACCAAAGACAAGACTGATTATGACACTTAGACTTAACAATAAACCAACATGTTATCTTAAGTCTCATCCATGTATATTCTTAGTTTGAGAAAATGGAAGAAAGGGAAAAATGAGATCCAAAGTATACCAGTGAAATAAGTGACAATCATGAGATAAATTTGTTTACTAACTGATCACATGGTAAAGAGCAAATGATTAAAGGGAACCAAGTTTGTAAACCCAGGTCATAATGACAACTAGCCATGAAAGATAGAGAAAAGAAAGCAAATATTAATGAAGACACAAGAAGGGAATAAGAAAGAAAATGTAATAATAAAAGAGATAGGTGAACATAAATGACAATATAAATAATATAGAGTAAAAAAGTAAAGTGATCATGTAAGATAAATAGGAATTTGACATAGTGTCAAATGATATAACATATAGATAAAGATAAATTGGAGCACACGTCCAATAAAAATGTAAATGTAAAATCACCATGCATGTGCTCATAAATACTTATAAATTTTACTACACATATTATCTAAAACATTAGATAGATCTCTATGAAGTTGGATATGAATTACTACTAAAGTTTCATCTATCTTCAATGAAAATTGGGAAAATAGTTATTGTTTGATCTCCTCAATAAAAAGAGTAAGAATGCTAGATGGATCGTATTGAGGAGGGAAATTAGGAAAGGGATTCTTAAGAGAATACATGGGAGTGGGATCTAAAGGAGATGTAGGAGTCATCAATGGAGAGGGATCCATAGGTGAAGGACTCATAAGTGGATAAAGATTCAAATGTGAGGGAAGGTCTATGGGTGAAAGAATCATGGGTGGAGGCATAAAACATGATGAAGGGACCATAAGAGGGGATGAAACCATAGGAGGTAGAGCCATGGGAAAAGAAGGAGGAGCCTTATTGTAATAATGACCTATAAGAGGAATGGGATAAGGTTAAAGAATATTTATAGGGTGATCCTTAAGGTGTTTATAAAGGATGTGATAATGATTGGTGTGATGTATGCCACATTGGTGTCATAGGCAATATACCTCTCCATACTTAGGCATATATTCAAGAAGTACCTTCAAGGAAGGCATGGTTTTGTCTAAGGACTGAGGGGAAGAGGGATGAATGTATCAATATATTGTCATAACTTTTAGTAATGGGTGGTTGACTAATTATCTCTATCATAAAAGCAATAAATATGTGTGTGAGTGGTCTTAGTAGAGGTACTCATAGGAGGAGGTGTAATAGGAGTGGAATAAGCTAGGGAAGGCTTTTTCATCCATTTAGTGGGAAATAGATCCATCTAAGGTAAAGGAAGCAAACCATCACTAAGAGAAGGTGAAGGTGGTTAAGGAATGAAGTTAATCTCAATGGAAGGAGTGACAAGATTAGAAGCAGAGAGACTCATCAATAGTGGAAGTAGTAACAGGATCAACTATAGTAGGAGAAGGATTGGGCTAAGCTATAGTAGGAGTAGGAATGGGCTTCGATGTAGGATCCACTGAGGGAGGGGTAGGATATATAGAAGGCTAAATAAGGGTCATATACATCTTAGGGATAATCAAGATATAGGGTTTATGGTACCTAGAAAAGTAGTAAGGCCCATTCATAGCATGATCCATGAGCATACTCCTATGAGGTTATTTAGAAACTAGAGGTGTTGGTTCCATCTCTACCCTATAATAAAGAGGAAAAATAGTAAAATTAGGAAATATAAATGAGGTAAAATGGGAATATATATGAAAATCATCAAACAAAAAAGGACAATAACATATAATATTAGCATCATAGGCCTGAATAAGACCATATATGAATGGATCATCTAAGGAATAACCATCACCATAATTAGGTGTGTGAAGGTAAATGATGGAAGTAGGTATTACCTTTTCATCTAATGAATTTTGGTGAATAAAATATTGAGTCTTGGTTAAGATAATTGGAATTTCATCACAAGGAGGTTTGTGAGAATGAGGCTACAAAAAGCCTTAAGCCTACAAGATGAGATGAGCTGAGAGATCAAAAGTTTTAATCTTTAGTTTAATCTCATTAGGCTCATTGTCATCAGAGTCTAAGAGGTTAGGGGGAATGTTCCTAATGAGTTTGGGATGATCATTATAAACTCTAGTTGAATTGATAAGAAAATTGAATCATTGAGACTCACAGAATGGAACACTAGGTAAAGGTTCAAGAGTAGGAATCTTGAAAACACCAGTCTTTGAATTGTTTGAGATTCTAAGGGTTAGTTTTGGTATTAAATCTCCCTAAATGTATCATCCAATGCTTATGAGGAAAATATTTATAAATAACATTATTTGAACTTATTCTATAGAGGTGATACACTGAGATTATATCCACATGACCATCATATTCCAAGCACTATGAAATAAGGCATACAAACTAGTCTCAAAGTCATTAAGGATTCCAACATGAGTATTTCAATATAGAGGTGGGATGTGTGAAAAAACATAATAAAAATTAAACAAAAGGTGTATTTCACATTCCAAGGATAGTTATACACTTGAAAGAGTTTGACACACTTAACTACACTCTATATGACATGTTAGACTAAAAATTCTTGCTTAGATATGGAAGGATAAAGGAAAGAAGGATAGAGGATTATCACTATAAATAACTTACACACTTAGAAAAAATTTTGGTAACTAATAAAAAAACTTGAATTAAGTTCAAAGGCAAAAATATGAAATCAATCTAGTAAAGGCTTCACCATACATGATGTGGTATATCTTTCAAAATCCAAAATGATAACTACTTATAGAACTTCTGAGAGAGGAGAAAAGAAAGAAGTCCAGTGGTTGTTGAAACACATGTCTAGCATGATAAATAGTTACAGTTTAGGTTCACTAAGTGTGAAATAGACAATTAATTTCTCTCAAGCTAAATGTCAACATAAACCATGACAAATTTATCCCAAAATGGTGTAATGACTCTTTAGCTCGCATTCTTAAAACTATTTCAATCATGGACCGTCTTTCAAGCATTTGAAACTGAACCAAGAAGGTTAACACATATGTTATGATAGTCAAAAAAAAATTCTTGGTCACTAAATATCTTTTAGATGATTGCTTTTGTCATCTACAGCTACTCATTGCTTTCCTGGACTTCATTTTTACATCTAGCAGTTATTGATCATTTTGGTCTTCGATTGAGCTTTCATGGTGGCATATGAATCTTAAATGCTTGATCCATTATAGAATCCTTTGATCATACATGAATATCTATGTGGAATTCCATTGCACATTTATCATTCTTCTTTTAAAAATTTCTCTATTATTTCTTGGACACAGTCTCATTATGTCCATTTGGACTGATCACACCTATTATATTGATTTCCTTTTGAACCTTTTTGCTTTGACTTTTGATGTTAGTCATAGAACATTAACCCAAAATCCTAAGATTGTGATAGTTGGAAATGTTTAATTTTATCTAATCTCCTTAACCCTTGAATTTTTCTTACACCATTAGATATAGATATATGTCTACATGTTAACCATTAGATTTGCTTAGATTTGAACCCCAACAACTACTTTATAGGTTCTAAATTTGACATTTTCACAAACATTATTTTAAATCTACATGGATGAATTTGATGTCTTGAAAAACATCAAATTTAATCTCTAATGTAATTTTTTAGTGGCCTAAATTTGACATCTACATGAATGTATCCCATTATTTGATCAATTTTGAAGATTTATATCTTGAATCACAAAAATCATGTGGGGACCAAATTTTTAGGAGATGTTATTGATACTAAAATTTTGTGCCAACTTGATCCACTAGCTTTAGGATATTTATAAGTGTATTTATAAAATTCTCAAGTGTGTTCACCTATGATATTCTACATGACACCTTGATGACAGTCTAGTTCATTTGGCTAAGTATGGGAAAATGCTATCAAACTACCTAAGAACCCAATGCTACACTTGTATATCTTCCATCATGCTTCATAACATGACCTAAAATTTATTTCATATGTTCTTGGGACTAAATTAAAGAAACCCATATGACCATTTCTCCCTAGAACTGCCACACATGTGAGATATAACATTATCAAACTATTCACTTAGCTTTATCTAAGCTTCTTTGCAAATTGGCTAAGTATGGAAACTTAGTGAATTCTATTTGAGAGGCCAAATTTGAACCCTCATATATTATATTGTGCTTATACACATGGCATAAATTTTAGCACATATAAATTTGGGACTAATGTGAATAAACCCATATAACCAATTCTCCATGGCTCATACACATGTGGCAGTGATGATATTGAGAAACTACCTACTCATAATTTCTGCCACTAGACCCAAATGTCTAAATGAATACCATAAAGACCTACCATTTTCATATATGACTTCCAAAATGACCCCTAAGATATAAAATGACATAAGGACTAAAATAGATAGTGACCAAAACTAGAATGGAATATAAAATGACATCATATGAACTACAACACACCCTATGACATTATAGTCAGCCCCTTATTTAATATTTTGAATATAGGGGGTTGATCCATTTTAACTTGTGGTAAAAATGGTCATCTTTGGCAATTTACCAAGGGTGGCATGCTTGTTATGCCATGACTAGTTGCCTAATCCTATCCATTGGGCTATGGAGTCACATGTATAGTATATTTGACATATAAATGCCTTTGAAGAATCACAATAGAAAAAAAAACATGGATAAAACACAAAGAAAAACAAACATATGTTTAACTAAAACATTTAAGGAACACAACACACATAACTGAAATAAAACACACACCTAATTTATTATTTATAAAACCTCATTTTGAGATGAAGCATTTGATCATACCTCAACCAGGTTAAAAATGGTTTACTTGGTATCTTTATCACTCCATAAAATTATCCTATCATGAGGATCATGCTCATTACCAATAATTTGCATATGTAGGTGATCAAGAAACCTATCACCTTTGAACCTTATTCTATCTTCTAGTGAACTATTTGTAACCTTCATTGATGATCCTTCTTATTCTCTAGGAAGTAACATAGCCATTATACCCATCATATCCATTGGATGTTCTCCAAAAAAGTAGAGATTGGAGTGTATGATATTCTTTTCACCTTATCTTCATCTAGGAGAGAAAGTGGTTGATGTTTTAAAACCTCAAGCCCTTATTCTTAATTATTCAATACATTTGAATCTAGCTCAACATCAATTGGGTTTATTGGCTATTCTTAAGGCATCACAAATTCTTCCTTGACCTCATCATCCATATCTACAACTTCTTCAAGGATATCATTATTAAATTTCTTTATGACTGTAGATTATAGATCAATAAGATGACCTTCACCTTCATATTTGAAGGGACACTCGACAACATGATCATTAGTCTCCTTTAAAATATCAACATAAGATATGTAATCTCTTGGAGAAAAAGGATATTTACCCAACTTGTCAAACTCTTTGCATATGACATTGAGATTTTGCCATAGTTCTTCTTCATTCACAACATGAGACCTTTCTCCATGCTTATTAAGATAATCACCCACATGTTTTTTAGAGGCATTAATTAAATCATATGTATACTTCTTGAAAGAAGAGGTGATATTACCAAGTTGATCAAAATCATGACATATATTATCAAACTTTTACCATAAGTCATTTTAATCCAACTCATGAATGTCACCATTTGAAGTATCATCATCAAAATCAAGAATAAATATACCATATTTTTCATCATGGTATTCAATCAGATTCATCTGATTATAATCATCATACTCATGGATCATATAGATACCTACAACATGAGAATGTCTGACAGTTACCATAACTTCTTTAAGTGGCTCCTTATGCATGATGTAAGTCTCAAGAATATTTGGATCAAAATATGTATAATTATCATGTAAATATGCATATACACCATATTCATCCAATAAAAATTTATAAATTCCTTCAATATTTGAATCTCCTTCATCTACATTAGGTTCTTCCTCTCATGGATAACACAATTCAAATTAGAACTTGTCCCAATGTAAGGTTCTATATGAAACCTTGCAAGAGTTTGTGTTTTAATTGTCACCTTGGTACCATACCTCATACTAAAGGCCAAGAAATACCAATTATCTAAAAGGTAGCCACAAATACTGGTAGTGAAATCCCTTGATAGGAATATTACAAAATGACCTGGGAGATTAACAACAACTATGTCTTACAAGATAGGAAAACTAGGAGCATCATGTAGAAAAACCTTCAAGTTTTTGATAAATGATATGGTTTTGGTAGGTGTAACATATATATAGATAAATAATTTAATATGAGGCTCATTATTTAGACCCTATTTATTATCTACCACCTTGGGTATGACTGAAGTTGAAGCTCTGCTATACACTATACAATTATGGACTACATTGTCAGCCACTATGAGAGTGAGATAGAATGGTGGAGGTTTGTTAACTATAATGGATGATTAAATAATGGTATTAGGAAAAATTTAAAGGAAAACATGAATCTAAATTTTATTTAAAATAGGGATTCTAGTAGGTATAATAGGTAACTACTTTTGTAGGAGCTCTTTCTGATCAGACATATGAAAAACATCCTAGAGAGAAATGGATGTTTTAGTACTTTTAAATGAATCTATAAGATTTAAAGAAGACATACCTAATTTATCCTATATTATTGAAGGAAAGGAATTTCTTGGATCTTAAGGAGTTGGAGTGCCTTGAACAATCCTTCCAACATTTTTATTTGATGGAAGTGTAGGAACCTTTGGAATTATCCCACTTGTAGAAATGCTTTGCTGATTTAGAGGATGATTGGATGAAAGTTAAGTCACATTAGTATCTCCACATAAATACTTTATTTTAACTCTAGTGTTTTCTATGATAAATCATCCTTCATTAAGCATGAAGGTATCCTTGACTAGGAAGTTGATGAAAATCTCTTCTAGAGGCTATCTACTTCCACTTATCTACATCATAACTTCATCCTTAGTAGATAAGAGAGGAGTAACCTCATGATGAGAAATAATATACTACCCTCCACATTTTTTATCATCCATAAATTGTCCTTACTACCAATTTTCACCTTGCACCAAGTTGTTGTGAATTTACACCATCTCTCTTGCATTAACGGTAGAGTTGGGACTATATGCATTGGTAGTCCTTTGGTGATTAAGTTTCCATCAACCTCTTCCTCTTTCAAATTGTTGACCATATTATTGTTGATAAGGGTATGAATTTTGATAGGCACCTAGTTTTATGTTACCTTACCTAAGATAAGCTCTTAGAATTTGAATTTATGCATATTTATCCATGACATTATCTTCCTTCTTATGAGCACCTCTAGGCTTCATATTAACATTAGGAGTTTGAGCCACATTCAAAGAATCGATAAAAACATGAGACAATGGAGGCATAAAAACTTTGGGTGGAAATCTTCCATCTTAGATAAGATTATTTTTAGCTTTGATAGTGAGATCATGTGCTTCAGGGAGGGTAAAACCACCCATGGATTGAAGCATGACAATAATTTTAGTACCAATATCTCTCAAATAGGTTAGTAACATAAATTCGGGAGGTGGACTCATAGGATGAGGAAGTCTATTCCAAGTCTTCTAAAACCTTTCATTAAAACCATACATTGTTTCTTTATCTCTGCTTTTGATTACATTAAGTTGGTGTATAAGAGAGGCATGGTCACTCTAATTTCAAGATATTATGGTTAACAACACTCCAAATTCATCCCATGATGTGATGCATCCACCTTCTAAAGTCCTACACCATTCAAGATCCTTACCTCTAAGGTACATGGCAAGGAGTCTAATGGAAATATTCTCTTGATTGATATTATTGAAGCTATAGGAGTTAGAGACATCTCTAATATGCTCACTAGGTGTAACATGACCCTTAACATTGAATAGGGGCATGCCTTTTATGGTATTTTGAAGAATAACATCATATAATTGAAGGAAAATTAGATTCTCTATATTGAAGGTGGGAAAATCATGAGGTCTAGCCATTTCTTCTTCAAAATCTTCAATTTGTTCACTCTCTTGACTTCTATAGCTAGCAAAATCTTCCTGATTTTCAAAGTGCAAATTAGTAGGAGGATATTGAACTCCAAGGGGATGTTTAGACTGAAAGAGTGGCTTAATGGGATTAATAAGTCTTACAGAGTATGACATTATGATAACCATGAATTATTAGATAAATATTATATCAAAACAATGGCCTTGAACTACATTTAGCTTCATGAAGTCACCAAATGCTGAAAAATACACCAATTTATAGTCGATGTTGTCAAGACTAGTATTTATCTTGACAATTTATCTTGAAGACAAGGTCCCATTGGGTGTGCCAAAACTATTGGCACCAAATATCACACCCTAAAAGAGGGTGTTTAATCCTCTTCTATATTTTTTCAACATGGGAACATTTATAGGTATGTGGGTGAACCTATTGTGGAAATGATCCTCTAGATTTAAAGGCCTAGCTCCTTGAATGTATCATGTAATGCTTATCACCTAAAATACTACTTGTTTATGGGGAAAAGAGTTAGAGATAACATGAATGGAACATAATATATAGAGGTGATACACTGATATTATCTCCACATGGCCATCATATTCCAAGCACTATAACATAATGCATACAAACTAGTCTTAAAGTCCTAAAAGATTCTAACTGAATATTTTAATATAAAGGTAGGATGTGTGAAACAACATAAGGTAAATGAACCAGAAGGAAGATTACACATTACAACGATAATTATACACTTGAAATAATTTGACACACTTAACTAGACTCTATATGATCTATTAGACTAAGAACTCTTGCTCAGATATGGAAGGATAAAGGAAAGAAAGATAGAGGATTATCACTTCGTATCACTATAAATTACTTACACACTTAAATAATTATTTGATAACTTATAAATAGAGATAAATTAATGTTAAAAGGAAAATATGACATCATTCCAACATGTCTTCACCATATATGGTGTGGTATATCCTCCAAAAGCCAAAATGGCAACTTCTTATACAACTTTTGAGAGAAGAGAAAAGAGAGAAGTCTAAGGGTTAATAAAACACATGTCCAACATGAGAAACAACTATAGTGAAGATGAAATAAGTGTAAAATATACAATGAATTTATATTGAGCCAAATTTTCATGTAAACCATGATACACTTCCCCCAAAATGGTGCAATGACTCTTCATCTAGCCTTTGTGAAACTATTTCCATCATGGACCATCTTATAAACATTTAAAACTAAACCAATAAGGTTTACACATATGTTATTATAGTCAAAAACATTTTCTTGGTCACTAAATATCTTATGGATGATTGCATTTATCATCTATAACTACTCATTGCTTTCTTGGACTTCATTTTTACATTTGGAAATCACTATTCATTCTAGTCTTCGATTAAGGTTTCAAGGTGGCATATGTATCTAAAATTATTTATCCATTATAGATTCCTTTGATATACATGAATATCTATGTGTAATTCCTTTTCCATGTTACTCATTCCACTTTTTAAAATTACTTTGTCATTGATTGGACACATAGTCTCATTATGCCCATCTGGACTAGTCAAACCTATTCTGTTGATTTCCTTTGGAACCTTTTTACTTCAAATTTTGATGTTAAACATTGATCATTGACCAAAAGTACCAATATTATTATATTTATAAATTTTTAAATTGATTTGAGCTCCTTGACCCTTGAATTTCGCTCACACCATTAGATCTAGATGTACATCTGCATGCCAATCATTGGATCTACTTAGATTTAAACCCTAATGACTACTTTATAGGTCTTAAATTTGATGTTCATGTGAATTTCATTTGGAATCCACATAGATGTATTTGAAATCCTAAAAACCATCAAATTTAATCTCTAATGGAATTTTTTAGTGGCCTAAAGTTGATGTCTGTGTGAATGAATCCCATTATTTGACCAACTTTAAATATTTATATCTTGAAGCACAAAAATCATATGGGAACCAAATTTGTAGGAGATGTTCTTGATACTAAAAGTATTGTGCCCACTTTATCCACTTCCTCTAGGATTTAAAAAATGCTCAAGTGTGCTCACCTGTATAATTTTTCATGATGCCTTGATGATGGTCTAGTTCATTTGGCTAAGTATGGGAAAACAACATCAAATTACCTAGGATCCCAACTTTGCACCTTTATATCTTTTGTTGCACTTCATTGCATGACCTAAAAAATAGTGTATATATTATTGGGACTAAATTTATAAACATATGAGACCATTTCTCCCCAAAATGACCACACGTGTGAGATATATCATCATCAAACTACACATTCAGCTCTATCTGAGCTTTTTTGTAAATTGGCTAAGTATGAAAACTTAGCAAATTCTATCTGAGAGGCAAAATTTGAATACTCATATCTTCTATTGTACTTAGATACATGGTCTAAATTTTGGCATGTAATAACTTAGGACTAATATGAACAAACCCATATAACTAATTCTCCCTAACTCATCCACATGTGGAAATGATGACATCAACAAATTTCCTACTTAGAATTTCTACCACTAGACCCAAATGTCTAGATGAACACCATGAAGACTTGCCACTTTCATATATGACTTCCAAAATGACCCCTAAGATATAAAATAAGATAATGACTACACTAAATAGTGAGAAAAACTAGAATGGCATATAAAATGACATCAGATGAACTATAACACACCCTATGACATTATAATCAGCCCCCTATTTAAGATTTTTAATACAAGGGGATTGATCCATTTTAACTTGTGGTAAAAATGGTCAATAGTTAGTATCACCCTAAATCCTATAAACGGCTCCATTGTGAGGTAATTTAACACATTGGTAGGTAGAAGAAGTAAATATTATATAGTGAGTCAACATCTTACCAAGAAATATATTATAGGAGATAAGAAAATTAAAGATAATCACTTTCACACAAATGATGATAGGTGGAATAGTAATTGGAAGCCAAACATAACCTAATGGAGGCATTTTCCATAGATAATATCCTTTCCATGTGTTATGTGTGGACTTGAGATCACATTGAAAATATCCAAGGGCTTTGATAAAATCAAGAGAGTTAATGCAAGTGCTTAAATGATTATCAATTAATGTATGCCAGACTTAGATTTCACCTATTTAAATACTAATGAATAAAGGAGGATCATCTGCATGAAGAAAAATCTCATTGAGAAACATAGAAGTGATAAGAAATTTTAAATAAAGAGAAGTGTCCATTATTTCATCAACATGGATGGACATCTCTTCACATTATTGTAATATTTTGTCCTTAGATCTAGATAAGGTTGCTTCACATCTTGCTAGGGGAGGATTAAGGATGTTTATTTTGAAAAATAGTTTCATAAGATAGTTTCTATGATGCAGAGAGGTCCTCATAAGCTCAAGGAATGAAATTTGAGATGGGAGATTAGTGAGCTCAATAATGGGATCCCACTCATCATAACCCATAATAAGATTATTATAAATAGGTGCATAATGATTAAGAAGGTTCTCAAAAGGAGGAATCAAAGTACATTGGAATTTGTGTTGATAAGAAGGAGAAGGTTTAGAAAAAGGTTGTAAATTATGTTATGAAGAAGAAGTAGTTGGTTCACGTTGGATTTGAGGATTAGTAGAAGTGTTTGTAGAATCTTGATTGTCATTATTATTATAAGATGGAGGGATGGTAGAAATAGAATGGGAAGTGTTATCTAAGGGAGAATTTGGAATTGGATGGTCAAAGGTTATATGGTCATCTTGCCTTAACTCATTTAAATGTGTTGGAGAAGAATATTTGATAACATGAAATGTTCAAGATAATGGAGGAGTGTAGATAGGTTGAGAATCAATAAAATCAATATATATTTACATAATAGTAATGTTAACCACATTCTCATTAGAAGTGTGGTCAACAAGAATTTATACATTGTTGGTGGAAGGGGTGGTCTTGTTTTGGTTGGTGATTAGGAAGAGGTTCTTTGTAGATAGCCAAATGAGCAATAGCTTGATTTAAGCCTTGAGATTTAGTATGCGATTCATGAGCCTTAAAAGTAATGTCATAGGCTTGTTGATGCTTTTGAATGATATAATTGTGATAAAAATTGGGACCGAGAAAAAAATTCATAGATAAATTATGAAGTTGCCTACATGTCTCATGAGAATGACCCCAACTAGCATGAAACCAACAAAACTTTTTAAGATCATACCAGGATTTCATAAGATGAGTAAGGTCAAGTTCTTATGGTAGAGGCCTAGTTAGATGGTTAATTAATTTAGATAAGGATAAAGGTTTGTGAAAATTAATGGTAGTTGGTGAAGATATATGAGGATTGGTATATTATTGAGAAGTAACAGTTAGTTATGAATATTGGTTAGGAATGATAAATTGAATAGTGTGAATGGTGTCATAAAAGTCCATGACACCATCATTGGTAGTATTACAAGTTTTGTTCTTAAGTAAGAGAAGAGGACCATAGAAGGTTGGGGTGGCTTTAATTAATACATAATAAATTCTTGACATTTGGATTGGTCAATAGCTCTTCCAAATTATGTGGAGAGAGAGTGCAGACCCAATATTGTAACTTGGGAAAAAGAGCATTGGTAAAGAGATGAAAAATATTATCATCAGCCATGTTATGTTCACACTTATTTTAAAATGTTTTCCACCTTTTAACAAAATCTTGGACAATTTCATTTTCAATTTTTTTATAATTTATGAAGTGGGACAAAGTGTTTTCAATAAGATCACTAGTTTGAAATTCTTAAACTAAATCATTCACTAAATCTTCCAAACCAACAATGGAATGAGATCTAAGTTGATTATACCAATCCAAGGCATCACTTGTGAGGGTTTTGGCTAAGAGCTAGGTAGTAGAAAAGGTTTTCAATTTGACCAAATCCTTATAAATATTTCCAAATGTTTTCAGATGAAGGGTAGGATCAATTGATCCATTATAAGAAATGGTAGGGGTGATACCTCCTATATCAATATTAACAATTTGAGTGGTAAGAGACTCATTTTGAAGATGTTCAATGTTTTTATTAATAAAAGGAGGTTAAAGGATGAGATTACCTTGGGAATATTGAAGAGGATGAGGGGGGAATTTTGATTATGCATGCCCCAAGTCATTGGTTGAGGATGAGCTTGAAGATGGAGAAGGTGGTTTTGCATTCTCATCATTTGATTTATGTTATGAGATTGAAAGGTATTTATTTGATTGAGTGTTTATAACAAGAGTTGGTGTGTTTGATTAACATTATTATCATTATTTGAAGAATTAGAGCTGGTATGAGTGGCTTGGGTACCACAATTGGTATTGATAGGAGTTTGAAAGGAACTATGCAAATTAGAGGCAGTCGTAGCAAAATTTTCTTGTGAAGTAAAATATGGACTAGTGAATGGATGAGAAGAGGAAGTACTGGAAGCATGGTTACCTTGGGTATAAAATGATGCACTAGTATAAGGGTTAGGGATAGTGGATCTTATGAGAGGCCCACTAGATGTAGAACCTACCATGATAGTGGAGATACAAGGTGTGGAGGTGGAAGAATTTAAAGAAGAAGAGAAAATGATATGATAAGGAGTCATAATCGAGGGAAGAGGCTAAGAATTAAAGAAATTGGTACCCCCAAATTCTTTTAAGAATGTGGGAATAGGTGAATGCAAATCTTTGGATTGACCACTAATCATAAGATGGTAAATGGTATATGGATCCATTCTTCAATGTTGAGTAAATTCAAATATAGAGAAGAGTATTTTGGGGTTACACTCTAATTCAAGTTGGTCTTCCAGGTAGAAAAAAGGATTAGACTATGAAGAGGTATTAGGAGGGGTCTCATAATTTGTTGTGTGAGTGGCTATGTGAACATTAATTTCATCCAAGAGAGGAGCCATACTGTACATATGGGAGAAATTATGAGGATTGGTAAAAATCATCATGTTTGTTGAATTAAACTTAGTCTTATCTTCAAACAAAAAATTCATGATGAATAAAAAGGACTAAAAGAAAGGTAAGAGAAACATAAAATCAAGGAAAAAATAAGTGATAGAAATAGTATAGGGTAAATTGAGTTGACCTAGCTTAAAAAATAGGGCCTATAAATAGTACAACATCAACTGGGTAGACCCAATACAACAAATAGAGGCTTAAAAAGTGTATAGGGTTAACTGGGTCAACCAAGTACAATAGATATGAAAAACCAAACAACTTATAATAGACTATGTTGACTAAAATGATTATGTTTTGATACAAGAATAATTTTTCAAGTATTTTCAAAAGTAATAACTAAAGGGAAACAAATAATCAATTATATCAATTAGGGTGATCTAATTGAGGCATAAAACACAAAACCTTACACCAATAGTGGCTAATGCAATTTTTTTCAATAAAAAATACAATTGAGAAAAAAATAAGCAATCAGCTTGAAAAGTAAAATATAAATATATGGTCAACCTATTATTATTAATATTATTAGAATATAGTTTTAAATGTGATAGGAAGTTGGTTGTAAGCAAGGAACTAAAAATCAATCTAATGATAGTTTCAAGATGTTTGGTCTAAAATGGATATGTATTGGCAATGGTACATGCTTGGTATTGGGTCTACCCCCTCACTTCACACACTACAGAGATAAGGGTGTCAGGTGATTAGCTAGAATATAAAATTAACCATGTGTTTATACTTATCCAGAAAACCAAGTCAACGTCCCCCTTGGTGATGAAATATAAGTAGGTAGGCCTTATGTAAATAATTGTTAAAATGCTTGTTTAAGATTTTTTGATTTGGTCATGTGTACATAAAATATTAAATATTAAATCTAAATGGTAAATTAAAAACCACCTAATTATACTATGTGATTTATTCTAAGCATGCAAGAAATAAGAAATGAAAGTGTGAGCTAACTACTAGCATATAAAAGGTTAATTCTAACTTTAAAACATGATACATTGTCAGTGTAGTCAATGGTGTATGAAAAAAATATAGAATAGGGTCAATAGAATCACCTTTGTACTAAAAAATCAAAGGTCTAAAAATGAACAAGGTTGATAAAGTCAACCTAGTTATCTAGATAACACATAGAATATAGAACTGGGTCAACAAGGTTGATCCAATTGACTATACAAGGGTAGTTTTAAAGACTAAAAACTATGAAAGGAAAGATTGTAAAGAAATAAATGATAGAAAGGAACCTTGGTGGGTTTGAAGATGCAGAGAAGTGAGATTGTTGTCAAATAACCTTGAAAATTTCCAGCAAATCCTACTAATAAGGTTGACTAGGTTGATCTAGCTTTGTAGAAGCCTATTGTTGAGTACCTAAAATGTACATGGTTAACTAGGTTGACCTAATAGTATAGGATGGAATTATAAAAGTCTAAAAAAATATACTAATTTAACTGGTTCAATCCATTAGCATATACTTGAAAAATAACCTAGACAAAAATAATAAAGTCATATGGATGTCACTGTGTGTTAAACCTGCACACATAAGTTAGAACTATGTCGATGAAGTTGACCCAGTATGGAACATATATGATAAAAATAATGAAAAAATAAGTGAGAAAATCCTAAAAGGGTTAGTTCACATTAGTTTCACTATAATGCATGCAATATTGAATGCATCATGTTTATAAATTAATCCTAACTTGGAGAAGATAGAGCATACCCATACTTCTGATTGGGAATATATTTGTTAAGTGGGAGCATGACCAATATGGGGATCCACTAGACCTAATTAAGGGATAATATATCACAATACATCATGCTAAGGAGGGTTCCAAAGCCTATAGTCTAACACAATCACATAATAACCCTAAGGGGATCCTAGGTTTTGAGATTTCACCTAATCTAATAACAAGAAAAGTAAATATAATCTAGTGCTCACCAAAGCTTGTGGCATAAAGTGGGGGTTAGAAATAATAAAACTAAACATGAATAAAAAATTATAATCACATAAATGTATATGAAATCTTAATATATGGAAGAGAATCACAAATTCATTATCTATCTACTCTTACAAAAAATAAATAAATTTAGGAATACTTACCTTTGAAGATGAACCCCCCAAGCCT
Source organism: Torreya grandis (assembly GCA_037957365.1). Lineage (NCBI taxonomy): Eukaryota > Viridiplantae > Streptophyta > Pinopsida > Cupressales > Taxaceae > Torreya > Torreya grandis. Next base: position 1,901,111 of record JARHVA010003037.1, on the reverse strand, counting down.
CAATCTCTTCCTTAGCTAGGGTGTTTTTCAAAAGGTTTTTTTGGTATTTAAGGATGAAAAATATAAATTAGCTCTAGGTTACACAACCTATTGATTTATCTAGAAGACTTATCCACAAGACAAGATCTATATCTCTAAAGAAAGTATGGAACCATAAGCTTTACTTCTCAAGTAGAATGGTCAATAAGCAGATGTTCATTTTCTCTTACTTATTTTGATTCTCATAATAAAATATGGAAATGAACATGTATTTATAGGTGGATATTTCCCTAAACCCTTTTTATAATGTTATCATATAGGGTCAACCTAGTCGATGTAGTAAAACTATAGACAATAATTCACTAGGTTATGAGCTAGGTTGGCCAAAGGTCAACTAGCTCCTAAGTGAAAAATACCTCAAAACTATATAGGGTCGACCTAGTTGACCTAGTACATTCAAATGAAAAAAAGTGATTTATGTGAGGAATAGGAGGATAAAATGTAAAAAATAGATGGATTGGGTAAAATAGAGAAGAACAATCTTAGGGTAAATTTTTACAGGAGATAAGTGTGTATATAATAAGTGGCAAAAGGGATAACAATCCTGAAAAGCACCAATGGTATGCCCACCCCTTTCCCAGTGAACCCCTTAAGGTGTACACATATAGATATTGAGGCTTGATGGGTTCCTATAAGATACAAAGTGTCTATAATAGATAAATTTTAAAAATAATATGTGTATATAGGGTTTACATTGCAAGTGTTAGATCAAGCCAGTTTTCAAGGTTATTCACCATCAAGTGGAAAACATGAAGTGGTAGGAAAACAAAAAAACTATTAGATCCTTAATTAAAAGATTCAATATGTCTTAAGAACCTTTTTTTTCAAAGACCAATAAAAAATTGAAGATTTTAATGCATTTTTCAACTTTGCAAAGATGCAAAGTTCACTTATATCTCCACTTTCCTTCCTACCAAGACCCAAATGGAAATTGGATTATTTTTTGCACTTTGAAACTTTGAAATGTTGTAAAGTCACTTATATCTCTACTTTATTTCCTATGCAAATTTTCAAAGTGTACTTATATCTCTACTTTCCTACCTATGTAAAGTTACAAGGTGCACTTATATCTTTGCTTTCCTGCCTATGCAAAGTTGAAAAGTGCACTTATATCTCTTCCTTTTACCTATGTAAAATTTTAAAGTGCACTTATATATCCACTTTCATACCTATGAAAATTTTCAAAGTGCACTTATATCTCCAATTTCCCACATCTATAAAATTGTAAAGTGTAGTTATATATCCAATTTCATGTGTATGCAAAGTTTTAAAGTTCACTTATATCTTTGCTTTATTACCTATGAAAAGTCATAAAGTGTGTAAAAATATCCATTTTACCACCTACAAAAAAAAGATGGAAATGGAGGGTTACAAACATATTACAAATTTAAAACTTTCAAGGAGACTCTGGAAACCCACATTTCTACCTAAGACACCTATACACACCACCAAGTTGAAAAGTTGTAGGTCTACCAAAGCTAAGTCCAAGAAGATTTTAGAAAAAACATGATAATATCCTAAGATACATGGAGGGTTTTTTAAATACATTTACTCCTCTTCTATGTTGGATGGCAAAAGATGGTGGTTGAAGTGCATTTATAGAGGATTGAAAGCTTTCTCCTCCTCTTCCCTTCTTCTATATATATATTTTTTTTCTTCTCTTTCTAAGATATAATATCATTTGATAAGGAAAAAACCCATAATTTTATTATAATAAATATCCTTTGAAGCAATAAGATAATTTATTTTATCTCTCTATTTGACTACACTTTGTGTTTTAGGTAGTTTATGCATGACTGCCTTGTGAAAAGGTCTTATTCCTTGGTTTTTGTCCTCTCTTTATTGCCTTTTTATAGCTGATTTAAGGTGTTTATAGGTATGATTTTATGTTATTTCAGTCATAAGTAGGTTTATAGTGTGGTTTTTACCATTCCTCTGTGCTTTACCCTTGGCTAGGATGCCTTAGAATCATTTATGCAAAACCAACTAGTGTAAGAGATTGTGTGAGTGAGAGATATTTGAACTACTATTGTGCTTATTTTAGAGTAATAAGTGTGTTTTTTAATTTGGTGCATCACCATTTTTATGATTTTAGTCATTTTATACATCTGTTCTACCCCTTTCCAAGAAAAATTAGTAGTTTAGGTGATATACCAAGATGAACTAGCTTTCTCTAGACGTTCAACCCCATCACAAGATACCCACAACCTAGGGTTGACCCCATTATGTGGACAAGAATGAAAGAACTAAAAAACCCTATTAGAGGGTCCAGTTCTATGCCACCATAATTAATTCATGAGGTATTAGTGATTATAGTGGTTTACCTTGATTATGTAGTCACAAACATCTTAGATTTGGCATGGGTACTTCCAAGAAGTGAAATAAGAATAGGGTAAATGTGATAAACAAGATATTTAGTTATTCACATACATTACAAGGATTCATGATACTTTTAATTGTTAAATATACTTGAAATGAATTTATTTGTATTGGTTTTAGTAATTATGGGTATTACTATATGATATATTTGGATAATTTAGTTTTTGAGATTCCTACAATGATAAAGACACGTATGTCTAGGAAATACTAGATGGAAACAACTGAGATTAGAGTTTTCTTCTTCAAAAAAATACTTATGCATTTCCATATAAGTCACCTTGATACTATGAAAAATGTTGATATGTATATTATTTTATGGCTATGGTAGAGTATGATAATGGATAATGATGACATTAGAGATAATATATCTATTGTTTGGGACTAGTAAACTATGTTATGTTATTGTAAATGTTGTATGAATTTTCTTGAAACTGTGTAAGTATAGTATTTATGTCATTCATGTGTAGCCTTAACATGTGAATTTGCATGAATCTATAATTATAAGATTTTGTGTAAACCCCTATAACATATGTACACTCATTAAACATTACAACTAATGGAGCTATGTTATGTAATTAACCTTGTTGTGTGAATGTCATGTGTATATGACTAAGTAATTGCATGATGTTGCACTATTAAATCTAGTTGTATAGTTGTGTATGTGTGTGAAAACATTTAAGGACACCTTTATGTTCAAATTTTGTGTGAATTATCAAGCCTTCTTAAGATCAATTAATATCTCAATAGAACTAATGATTGTGATGATATATAGATGTAAGATTTGATGTAAACCCTCCTTATACTACCTTGACATATTATGATGCCAGATGTAGAGATTATTAGTGGTTACCCCATTTTTAACATTTTATATATTATAGCCTAGGGTAGTAGTTAGTGACAAACACTCAGAGAGTTTTCACTTTATAGTACTTTTGTTGTATATTTTCAACAAGTTATGTTTTTGGCATGGTTTTTATTTATGGGCTATGATAATTGACATTAGATGGGTCACATGATAGTTAGGTATGTGAGGAAATATAATTACTTTTGGTTACTTTTATAGAACTAATATGTTATGTATGAGAATTTTGTAGTTAATATGTATTGTGACACTATTACATTGATGATGTATAGTTGTTGTCTTACCTCTAGGAGGTAATTTATAGGTATTTAATAGAAAGTGTTCCTCATACCTTTGGGAGTTGAGATGCCTCAAACATCTGGGAGGAAATAAGGATGCCTCTTACCTATGAGAGGTAATTGAGATGGTTTTATTCTTTCTCCCATAGGGTGACTTGTCAAGTCTCATAGTGTGCATGATTTTATCTATTTTCATATATGTTTTACCAAAATTATTTTAGTTGATTAGACTTTATTTTTTAAATTGATTTATAAAATAGCATTTTATTTTATTTGAATGTTTTAATCAATTGGTTGATTATAGAGTTTATTTTTAAAAATAACAATTTGGATTTTTGGTAATGCTTTTAATCACTTGGATTGTTGTTGAGACTAATAGTTTGGATTGTTGTCAAAAGTATTTTGATCACTTGATCTCATTTTTATTGGTTTATGATTTTACATGATCAGCTGATTTTTTTTATTATTCTAGTGATTATTGTGTTGGTTTTCCATGTTAATGTATGTGCATGACTATTATGCTAATGGTGTGGTATAGGGGAGAATAAGTATCTTGAAATATAACTAGTAGTATTATGATGGAGAACCTATTACAAAAGTTGAGATACGATCATTTCCACCCCACCAGACTTGGTGGTTATTTATTACTTATTATTTTTATAGCTAAGAGGTCTAAGTAGTGATGTTTAATCTAGCTAGGAGGTCTAAGGTAGTATGTTGATGATTAGATATCTAGGTACATGATTTGCAAATAGTTATTGCTTGGTCATTTATGCATATGTATGCTTCTTTTAGCATAGTTTAGTGATATAATAGTTTTGCATAGTTTAGTGTGGTTCATTATTACTCTATATTATTTTTTAGAGATTATTCTTATGTCAATATATTATAATTTCACAATGGGATGGTGAAGAGATTTGACATTATGATTCATGATAAGATAAAATTTTAATTATACATACTACTAGTTAACATTATATTATGGTAGAGTATTCTTGGGATTTAGATGATAGGTAAACAAAGTGGGTGATAGTATGGACATTTGACACTATGGGAACTAATCATAGAAATGCCATCATAATTATTGATTTAAAACAAACACTAATTATAACAAATAGTGAGTAAAAGATTCATAATATTAAAATATGTAAATAATATTGGGATTTAAATTGTGAAAGCTTGATTAATTCTATACTCAAATTATTTTAGATTATGGTAAAAGCAGGTTTTGAAGGGACCCCAAAACCCTTTAATAGTATCAAAAAAGATAAAACATTAACAACCACTAGGAAAAGCATTCCTAAAACCTACTAAAGAACAGCATCAAAATCAGGTTTTATAGGGACCTGAAACCACAAACATAGTCCAATAAAAGTACCCAGGTTTTACAAGGACCTGGTTACTCAAATAAAGTTTTTGACCAAGAACCAAGAAACAGGACCAAAAACAAAAACTAGTTGCAATAACCAGCAATAAAGACCTGAGCAGGAACAAAACCATCAAAGAAGACCCTAGGCTTATATTGTAATTCCATGATCATCTTAACAGCCTCCTTCCCAATCGTAGCAGTATCCTGGATGGAGTTAGCAGTTGAAGTAGCATTAGCTTGCAAGGCTTTCTTCCTCAAACTCTACCTTTTCCTCTTACTTGGAGCCTCCAAGGATATTATTTCTTAGGTTAGCTGTAGCAGCACAAATGCTTGATGTTACCTACTCCATCTTTGTTCTACTTTCCTTGATGAGCATTATAAGATTATGCTCATAATCTTTAAGTTTTTTTGGGATATCTCTCATTTACACCTCTAAGTGGTTTATTTTGGTCTGATCAACATCCTAATTATGTTGCATTATTTCCACTTTCTTCTTCAGCCCCATTATTTCATTATAGATCCATGAATCAACTTGGAGAATAGAGTCAGCTTTAAACCTGGCAGAATGCAGGAAGGAAAGCTTGGTTTCCTTCTGCGAAGAGTCAAAAATGTCTTTTGCAATCTCATGTAGAGGGGAATCAACCTTTTCAATTTGTTCCTCCCTATCCATCAATTTCTCCTCTCTAGCCTCAACAAGGTCTTCATGCTTAACAGGTTCCTCCTCTTCTTGTCCCCCAGTCTCCATAGCAGGAGTAGAAGCCAAAACCATATGATCTTCCTCTCTCATAGAAACTAGATCATCAGTTAAGATATCTTTGTCTTTATCACCTTCCCCAAACATAGTCTAATTACCCTCATTTTTAGAATTGCTCTATTTTGAGTTTCCCTCAATTATATCCTCTTCATTCCCTTTCTCAATTTTTCCTTTAGTTGTTGTATATCCGTCCAAATTGGAGCTGAACTCCCCAACATCCATCCCTTCTTCTTCCTTTAGGACATCCTTCTCAGAGCTTTCAGTACTCTCCAACTCAAAATCCTCTTCTACAATTTTTTTTTGAGAACTAGAGGGTTTTAGTTTTGCCTTTTCTATCCCTTTAACATTCTCATCCTTCTTATACTCAAATTGTTGTTTCACCCATTGGCTAGAGTTCTGCATCAAGGATGTTGATTTTATAAGAGGGAGAGAATGTAAAACCCATGTCAAATCACTATAGATAGTTTTATCTTCATTGTATTTTTATAGGTGGAGACCCTATTAGGTGTGTGGGAATCCCAACGAGAGATAGCTAATGTTTTTTTGATTGTATTAGGGTCATATTGTATGTGTTCTACATTATGGAATCAATTTTTATGTGATTCTTGGGTGATTTCATTGGAATAATCCAACATTTTTATTTGAGTCACTATATATTTGTATCATTCTCTCTCCTTCTCTCTCTCTCTCTCTCTCTCTCTCTCTCTCTCTATATATATATATATATATATAATGTATGTAATTTTGGAATCTTTGAGGGAGACTCCTTTGGTGAAGATAGAAAAATGAGCATGGAAAACTTGTAGAGATAGAGATTGAAGTGAGATGTATTTTAAAACGTTTAGTTGCTCATGTCTCCCTTTTGCTAAAATTGGTGCTTATGACTAAACAAGAATATCTTGAAAATTAATTTCCCTAATTTGGTATAATGCATGTTTGGTAGTTTGTGTCATATCTATTATTTCGGTTAAGGTATCATTATGGGAGATTAGATGTGTTACTTAGTGTTTTCTATTATGAAATATCATCTCATTCTACTATTGGGTGGGTTCTAAACATTTTCTCCTATTTATATGTTTGAAAAAATTATATATATATATATATATATATATATATATATATATATATATATATATATATTCTATCATTATTAGAATGAATATTATTTCTCATCATTTATCTTGTTTATGACTCTAAAAAATAGAAATAAACAATATCTTTATGAGGGAATTTGTACTTGCATAGCATAAGATGACACATCATTGTCAATATCTCAGTGAAGGAGAATAAGATTTACCAATGGCAAATACAATTTAGAGATGTTATCTTTTTATGTTGACTTTTGTAGTGTATTAAATGTTGTTCAATTTGTGATTTTAAACTAAAGATGATTATATAGTTATTCTTCAAATTTAGACATTTGTAAATTTTTCTTCTTGGGAATTATTATAAACCTTGAGCTATCTTACTATTGAAAATATCCTTATCGTAGCTTATGTTATTGAACACCATAATGGTTTTTGTAATACTCTATAATAGCAATGTATATTGACATTGCTTAAATCTATGTTGACAACACATTTTGTATAACTATTGATGCATTATCACCATGTGCAAGCTAGTGGTTGTCCAATAAAGTTACTCTAGTAATGTTTCTTGTTGAGTAGGTGAACTTAATATTATTTAGGTGGTAAGTAGTAATCATTAGGTAAACATGTAACATATAATATTATAGATGGATCATACCATTAGCATAAGAACACATAATTGAATAGTTAAACAACATTGAGAATAATATATGACAAGAAAACATTGATAATCACAAACTTGGAATATAATTGAGTTTAGATCACTTTTGTATTGTGAACATAAAAATTAACATTAATGTGTGATATTTTTAAATAATTAATTTTGGATTGACCTCTAAAGTTGAAATTAATGATAATGTTAATAAATCTTACTTAGGCTATTCTATGTGTCTTGAGATGAATAGTGTGACTCTCCCTTAGCATTAGTGTTGTAGGAAACCATTTTGGGTAGGTTGATTGTGGAGGGTCTATAGGTATCTTTTAGAATCTTTTTAGAATAATGTAAATACATTTGAGATTTAAAATTCATCTTGTAAAGATCATGGATATTTATGTTTCCTATGGGATATTTTGGTGGATGGTTGGGTGACTTTATACACTATTATAAGATTTCATGCAAGTTCACATTATAAATTTTCTATTTCAAAACCAACCTATTCGGTCTAGAGAGAGGCTCTAAATTATTACCCTAACTTGAGTTTTATTGAAATGAAAAATTGTAAGATATAGATTTATTTTATTTGAATCATATCCTATAACCATTATTCTTCTAATCCATTCCAATCATTTTGGCAAGTTTGATTCTAAAGACAATTGACAATTTTATGCACTTATTTTCCTTTTTCAGCTTGCATAGCTGATTCAAAATAGAGTTTCCAAAAATAGCTAGAGGAGTATTAAAGAGAAACCAGTGTTTTATAGAATTTAATTTTACCTTTAAATTTATATATAAACCTTTTTTTATTACTTTCTTACATCATATATTTTTTTGTGACCCTATTTTTGAACCCAGTTTATTCGAAAATTGCTTAACAAAGTAATTTTCAATGTAAAAACTAATTAGAATGCTAAGTTATTTTAGAATTTAAATTGTTGTAGGTTCCTACTGGTATCCTATAGCTAATATAATGTGGAATAACTTCCATAAATACTTTTCACTTATTGGAAGTATTTTTGCCATCACTATTTCATAGGTGATTTAACGATATTAAGACTATACTGAGGGGTAAGCTAGTCAAGTTTGTTTTATTTAAGAATAATTATTTCCTATCCAAAATAAATGGTTAAAATTGATTAACATATCCATGTGTGTTATGGTGGTTATAAAATTTTGAGTGAATTTAGATCTTGGTTTCTCTCTTAGTTTTATTGTTCTTCAAGTTGTAGCTTGTAGTGCCTCCTTGTTAGTGAATCATTAGTGGATTAAATTCAATACCATTGTGGATGAGATTTAGTGTTTGTATCATTATTATAAACTATAATTAACAATGCTAAAGTATCAAGTTTAATTATAATGATATAAACTAATTATAGTGTAGTCGACACAGTTTTGTTATAGCTAGCCCATCAAATGCCTTAATGAATCTCGCATTTTGAGATTGAAGGTGAGAATTTTTTTTTAAAAGACATAAATTAATTGTGAGTGAATTGATTTTAAGCTGAATTTTTAGTGTGCATGAGTTATAATATGCATGTAATCTTAGTGTGCATGTATGTGTATGGACTATTAGTTGGAGAGTCCACTTGTGTGAAGACAATGTTACACCAAAAAACTTGGTAACATTTTTAAGGGTTTTGTTTGAGTTTTCTTGAGGTGAATTTTTTGGATTTACATATAAACACATCACTTGATTCATATTATAGTACCTTTCTAAGTTTTCACATCACCAAATAGCATGTTGTGTATGTCATTGTGTTTCCACATGCATACTCAAAATCCATGTTTCATGTTCATCGTACCATATCAGATGCCAACTAGCCTTCTTTAGATATATGGAAAATCAATGAATATATTAGTGAAATTTAATAGTTTTAAGTCTAAAAGCACACATACATGAAGCTCAACCATCACTCAGCCATAAGATAAACTATCACACTTTTTTAACCATAATCTATTTTAATTACTTATTATATCAATTATATATAATGTAACCATCTATGACATAATGACATAAAGACAAAATTTATCATGCATAGGCCAAATATAACTTTTTTAGCATGATTTATTTATTTATCATTTAAACACATATGTAACTATGTATTTATTATTTTTAGTCTAGAAAAATCAGCAATGAAGCATTCCCCTTATAATTATAGGAAGTATTATTTCTAGTCATACTAATTATTGTACACATTTTTACTTTTTAATGTTTTAAATATTGAATATAATTAGAATTTATACATATCAAAACTATTGAAATTGAATGTGTTGTTGGTTTATTTTTGTTTCATTTTAGCTTATGTGCACTCTATAATATATAGTTTGTCTCCAAGAGTAACTTTTCCACCACACTAGGATTAGTCCCCATCATGTGGATCATTTGTATCTGAGATAGAGATCTCATATGATTATAAACATGTGAGCACAATGCAAGAAATAAGGAATGATAGATGGTTTGATTTTATCATATCTAGAATAATGTCATAGTAATATTAAGATGGTTGGCATCCATAGAAACACTAAGGCATCCCCAAATGTCAAAAAAAACATTTAGATATTTTTTAAGGCATAATGTACAGAGCTCTTTGTCTAATTTCATGGACTCATTATATAGATTAAACCGTGATCAAATTATTCTTTCATGCATCCTATAGATCTATTTTTTGTAGTAAACACCCTTTAAATAGTAGATCAATATTTACATTCTAGTGTTTGAAGTAAGAAAAAATACTACAACATTGGATTCAAAGATTCAACAATTTGATGCATACTTCACACTCAATCACTTCACTAAAGTAGATAAGATGACTTTCATCATTTTTAATATTTTCATATTAATGTTTCACTAGTGGAAACAATTTAGAACATAGCATGAATAAGAATACATACCCATTGAAATGTGGAGGAATGTTTTCTATGCATTGAAAGAAGAGTATTTCCCCTTCAAGAAAAATGATGATGCATTCATTAATTTCCAATCATTGTGATTGCATGAGGAAAAATAAATTTAAGAATACATCAATTAATTTCATGACTACATTGTGAAACTATGAAATAAATTTATAGAATAACATACGTTGTTAAATTAAATTAGTGTAATATCACCTTATATTCACATAAAAATGAAAATTTTGAATTCTAACCCATTGAGGCAATCAAACCTCAATTTTTATAATATCAAATCCAATTAAATATGAATAATAAGTTTAAATCATAATTTAGCATCTCACACAAGTATTAGCATGTCTATAAATAACCATCAAAATATATTGTGTATAAGTAGAGCATGTTGTATAAAGTTGAAAATCCTCAAAATTACACACACAAAAAAGACTTTGACATATTTTGTAGTAGACAAAGGCAAGAATAACCAAGGTAATAAGTGTTACCATCAACACCATACAAGATTTCACAATTATTATGATTTATGCACATAATAATCCTTGATTAATAAAGCTAAATTATGTCCTACACAAAAAATATACATTGATATATATGTCACTTATTTTAGAACCAATACCATTACCATTGACACTTCTAAATAATTATAACATCCCATCCATATCAAGTTTTGATTGAAGGGTTAAATTTTCCATGCTAACATTGATAGAGGGAGTAATAATAACATCATTTCATGAGTTACAATGCAAATTTACTATAAACACCCTAATTTGGTCAAGCAACCACAAGTACTATGTCTTTTTTTGCTCTTTCAGATGAAGGTCTTAGTGATGAATATAGTCCTTGTTCACATGCTCATTTTTCTCCTTTTAATCTTTCTTATGTCTTATTTTCCCTATTTTTTGCATCCCCAATGGTCCTAAGTCACCTACTCCCAGTCATAGAGGCCCATATCCTATCTTGCTTAGTCTTGGCTTTGTTTTTAGGCCTCAAAAAACTAGCACCATTTTTAGGATAGTAGTGCCATGTGGTGCTAGTGTCCAATTCTATATCTATTGTTCGACAGACATTTTCTCATGTGTTTGAGTCCTAACCCTATCTTGAGTCTTTTCTTATGTTTTTATCTCTCTTTTACAACTTATCAATTAGTGAATAAAGTATTATATTCAAATCAAAATTATTTTTATATAAAGAGCCTGACAAGGATTTACATCTAACACTTACTATTTTGGCACATAATTACATAAAATTAGTCAATAGTATAATTAAATACTTTACATATTACTCAACTATCACATATATAAATTGGATGATTGATCAAAGGAGGGACTAAGAAAAATTAATTCTAACATACCATGTTAGTTGATTATGCATATTCCCTAAGGGAGAACTACATGTGATCTTAGACCCCTAGTATTGGGGTTAATGTACATAGTGGCCAAGACAACATGGATTCTAGTCTTCATGATCATAAAATCCCACAACCCAAATTTTCCATTCCTTTTTGCATTTTATCCGATTATTATTTCATGTGTGTAGGTACTCATTAAGGTTTTCCAAGAGATTCAACTAAAAAAATGACACAAGTAAGCCTGTAGATGACATAGAACCACCTACAGGTTCTCCAAAACCTCCCATAGTTTCCTTGAAATTTATAGATAGTTCCCACATGAGGTACACTAGTACCATAATTGGAAATTAGTGCCACATGGAATTAGTGTCTTGACATTGGTGGCACTATCCAAGACTAGACTTCAACCACAATCATAAAATGGAAAGTGTTTTCTTATTTCTCTATCCTATTTTATCTCCCTAATCTATACAAAGACCTATTTTATTCTAGATGTGTACTCTTACTCTCTACACTTGTTATTTTGGGAAAGGTTTTTAAAATCATTTATTTCTAATTTTTATTCTAGATTATTGTCATACTCATCCCTTTAACAACATAGTATTTAAACTCTCTAATACCTAAAAGGTTAAAACATTTGTTGATCCTAACCTACTTTGAATATTTATTAAACCCTTAGTTTTGCCTAGGGTTTGCCTTCTTCCAATATTTGTACATTAAATTAGGGTTACAAACTTCTATTTTTTCATAATTTTTGGCATATCCTAATTCATTCAAAATCATCCTATATTAAGGTTTCATTAATTTAATTTAATTTAATGTTTTTCAAAACAACTCTCATTCAAACTATAGATCCACATACTAGATCCATATACACCCAAATAGTAGAAATTAGGGGTTAAATTGCAATCCTAGTTTCTGTTACAAACTATATTAATAATTTCTCATAGTTGCACGTATACTTATGTTAGATTAAATTCTACCTCTTAAGTCCTTTATATTCATTTTTTACATTATCTTCTTTGGCAATTTTAAAATGACATCTAATAATTATTCTACCCCTCATCCAATTGATAAATTTTTGAATCTCATTATTAATAATGAATGAACAAATTTTCAAGATTTTACATAAGAAAATTATAATGAATTCATTTATAATTATGATGATGACTTTTGTTATAATTATGGATATGAGGATTAATATGAGCATGACAATGAAAATGTAGATGAGGATATATTAGATACATCTTATTCTCTTTTCTCTCCCTCTTCTCTTATAGCTAAAATCAAACTAATAATATTATTCCAAAAGAGCCTCTTGTTAGTAGTGTTTTTTTTCCAATATGATCCTATATTTTAAACTAATTTCTCTACCTCCTTATTTAAATTAAATAAATATAAGTGCAATACACTAAATCCACTTTTTCATGATTCAATTAAAGTAGATAATAGCAATGCATACTCTTTACCCTTCTTAGTTAAATTTTAAAAAGCATGTATTGATGATATTACACCTTTTACCAATGTAGAAACTAAAGTCGATTAAATTATTTTATCACCTTTTTTTCAATTCCAAGATCAATGCAATAATTATTTACAATAAATTGATAATGTAAATGTTTCTAACTCTTATCCTACATGTCATAATATGCAAAATGAAAATGTGATTACTACTTCTTCTACCCTTGATTCCAATATTGAAAGTAATAACCATGTTGGGTGAATATTTTGTCACCAGCTGACTGACGGCAAAATGGTTAAATCAACCACAACATAAGGAGATTTATGCAAAAAAATGGGTGTGGTGACCACAACCAAAATGAGATAAATCTCTCCTCTCAGCAAGGGGAGGTTCCCTATAATCTATAGTATATACATACGTACATACATACATACATACATACATACATACATATATATATATATATATATATATATATATATATATATATAGGCTGAAAATACACATAGGGGTGAAATCATACCATCCATCTCTCTTTTTTTAGAGATGATGTTCACAAAATAGAGGAGAATTCCTAGGTAATTTCTGAAGGCATTTCTCTTCTTGTAGAAATGATGTTTAAAAAACCACAGGAAGACTTCCTGGGTAGTAATTTTAACCACAAGAAACCCACAAAAGTGCAAAGTCTTTCATTACTTCTCTCACACTAATTAGGACAAAGAACACTATAGAACTAAGTGTATCCCAAAGTCTCCACCACATACTACAACATAGTGAAAGATTATGAAGGATAAGGAGAGCTCAAAGTCTCTCCAGTATCCTTTACACAAAACACAAACTGAAGACAATTATGGTACCACAAAGTCTCCCATAGTTGGCTTTAGGACATCTTCTAGCTTATTTCCACTTGTTCTACTTGTTTGATTAAATGGACAAGACTATATTTAGGAAATAGACATAAGAACAATTTCTTAGATGACACAAGCTTATTCCAACACAAAGTCTGAAAGGTCACTTGTTTTCTCATTCATTTAACAAAATATGATTAACAGTATGAGCTCAAAGTCTCAAGAATGCCTTTAAATTTGGGTAGAGCTTAAATTTTAATAATAGAGAGATCTCCCTTATACAAAATGAGAGATTACAATATATATCATTGCAAGAAAGACTTGGGCACTTGTTTTCATAAAAATGGCCCATGCTAAATTGAATGCATTGAATATCTATGAAAGGGCCATGTTGGAATAGGTCATCAGCCTTGACTTTGGCATTTTGAATCATGTCAAATGTTTCCTCCTAAGCATGGGTTGTCTTGTCTTTTTTATGGTGCTTACACGACTGTTTATTCACCTTTACTTAATACAAAAAAATAGGCTGCACCTTTGAATGTTTGTTCTTTCTAATGTCCACTTCGTGGACTATTCCAATTACTAGAATAACTCTTTTGTAGATATTTTTGGACTTTATGTAGTCATTCCCTCCTTCCTTTCCATGTTTTGTCTCTTCCTAGTGATCTAAGCTCTCGGGGCTATCTTCTCACTTTCAGTTGGCTTCTTCACCTCTTTTCTTGGTTGGTCACTAAGTTTGTTCTCAAGTCTTTTAAAAATCAATGGTTATTCCATCACCCTAAATTTTACATCTATGGGGACATCATTGGTCACTTGAACCACTTTGAACCTTTGAACCTTGACCTCTTTTGGTTTAAAGGTTTAATGGTTCAATGGTTCAATGGTTAAGCGATTCAATGTTTTGTAAAGGGCCACGTTCACTTAATTTTCTTCTTCGGTTGAACCATTTCTTTGAACATTTGGTTGAACCTATTTCTATAATATTCTATTTCATCCATTCACTTGAAGCTTCTGCTTGAACTTTGAACTCTTTAAACCCTTTGAACCTTTGAACCTTTCAAAGTTCAAGGTTTAATGGTTCAACAGTTCAGATCTATTTCTTTGAATCCTTTGAAGCTTTGAACTCTCTAGATCCTTTCATTCTCTACATCCGTTGAACTCATTGAACTTGTTAAACCTTTGAACCTTTCAAAGTTTAAGGTTTAATGGTTCAATGGTTCAATCTTAACTCTTCGAATCATTTTATTCTTTAAGTCCATCGAAGCCATTGAACCTTTAAACTCGTTGAACCTTTGAACCTTGTGAAGGTGGGGTTCAATGGTTCAATGGTTCATTCTAATTTTTTGAAGCTCACTATTAAGTCTTTTGATTGAACCTCGACATTGAACCATCCTCAAAACACTAAGGAAATGCCTTAAGTGTTTTGAACTTCCCTTTGAGAAAGCCTGCCTATTGAACCTGTGACTTCTTTAGCTGAAAAGGCTTAAATATTTGAAAAACTTAACTGCTCAGAACATTTTGAAATAAATAGACCATTTTGGCCTGTAAGACCAAAAATTATTAGCATGTTGTCCACATAAACAAGTGACAGATTTTGGGAAAAATAGCTGGCTCTAGTTGGGGAACTTCCATCGATTCAAATTTTAAAATAATTAAAGGGAGTAAAAAATAGAATCCCAGCACCTTCATCTATGCCATTGGGATATGGAGGCATGCTAACCAAAAAGAAAGGTGCTAAAAACAAATGAATAACACAAAACAAAAGGAAGACTATATAAAAATTATACAAATGTACAACTGGACTTATCTGATACTTTAAGGATTGAAGTGTTTCAGATGCTACCCACTATGAGGTAGAGAAAATGGCATTCCATCTTGATATTTTAGCAAGAAAATATTTTCACCATTTAAATGATGAATGGAAAATGGGTCTCTCTATAGGGAATCCAATTTTCCATGCATTCCTTTTGGTTCTCTCCTCTTGTCCCACAACAAGACTTGATCTCTAATCTAAAAATCATGGATCCTTGCTTTCTAGTTGAAGAGTCTCTTTACCAACTTTGAAGTGTAGCAATACAATCCACCACCATAGTTCATTGCTCATTTAGTTCAGTCAAGCACATGATCCTCTTGTCGATGGAACTTTGAAAAGTTGAATCTTCTACTGCCTTTTCCAACTTCAATGCTAGTAATTATAAGGTGATTGGTATCTCTGCATTGAGACCATACAAAATTTGAAATGGGGACATACCTATCACCCTCTTGGGTGTAATTCTATATACCCATAAAGTATCAAGCAATGCTTTATGCCAGGTTCTCTAATTGTCATCTACCAGCTTCTTGATAATGGTCACCAGGTTCTTATTACTTGATTTTGCTTGATCATTTCCTTGCATATAATAGTTAGAAGAGTGGGAGATAAAAATCCCATAATAATAATAGAACTAGGTAATCTCATGAGAAGAGAAATAGGCTGCATTGTCTGTTATAATCTTGGTTGGGACTCTAAACCTAGAAATGATGTTTTCTTTGAGGAAATTACACACTACTTCTAAAGTAACATGCTTGACTAGAATGGATTCCACCCACTTGGTAAAGTAGTCTATGGCTATGAGGACATAATCATATCTAGCACTCGAGGATGGATTTATAGTGCCAATGAAATCAATTCCCCATTGCTAAAATGGCTCTTCTATCACCACAGGCTTGAGAGGTAATGTAGCTAACTTGGGTTTGCCAATGAACTATTGACATAGCTTACATCTACACACCCAAGTGTATGAATCTTGAAATAGAGTAGGCCAATAGTACCTAGCTCACAAAATCTTATGGGTAGTTACAGGCACATAAAAACGTCCTCCATAAGCCAAATTGTGGAAGGACTCCAAAATTTTATTCTGCTGCACTTTATGCACACAACGAAGGAACACCCCATCAAGGTTAATCTTGTATAGACCATTGTCTCATAAGACAAAGTTGATAAATTTCAACTTAATAGTCCTCTTTTCTTTACAAGATGGGTGAGTAGGACACTCACCATAGGTAAAAAAATGAGCAATACTCAAATATCACTCATTCATAGTGGTGATAAAGAGAACTGTTGGTGTGTCTTCAACTTTTATTTCTTCATACTCTGCTTCTTCTAGTATGTTTTCAACAATTACTTGGCATAGACCTCTTCCCCACACAAGCTTCATATGTTTGATAACAAGATCAAACTTCTAGATTTTGGAAATCTAATTGCCCCTTTTGGTTCCAAACTCATGTTGAATTAGAATGAAATTAACTATTGTATCAAGAACCAAAGCAATAATGTGTGAGTTCAAGATTTAAAAATGGAAGTGCTTTACCACCTTTACCACAGCATAATCATGCTTCTCCATGTTTGAATACTTTAGCTCATGAGCTTTGAGAGGAAAACTCATGAAAGATATGGGAGATTACACACCTTCTTTCTTCTACTGAGCCAAAATGGCTAAAAACATGTGTTTAGAAGCATAGCCATAAATCATAAAGTCTTTGGTGTAATCAAGACAAACTAGAATTGGGGCATGGGTGATAGCTTCCTTGATGTCTTGAAATGTTGACTTGCCTTCTTCAGTCCAACTAAAAGTGGCTTTGCCCTTCATCATATTGTCAATGTAGCGAGTCTTCTCTATGAATTCAAGAATGAATATTCATATAAAATTCACTTTTCCAAAGAAAGAGTTGACTGTAGTCTTACTGGTAGGAAGAGCAAGCTCTTGGATGGATTTGACTCTTTCTAGGTCAATCTTTATGCCTTCTCAGGACATAGTGTGACCGATAAGTTTACCTTCTGTAACCCCAAAAAATGACTTCTTGGGATTAAGAGAAATACCATTATACATACATCACTCTAGTGCTTTTTGTATATGATGCACATGATCAGGATGATGCTTAGAAAAGACTATCAAATCATCAAGGTATATGATAATGAACTTACCCATTTTGTTTTTGAAAGCAAGATCCATCACTCTTTGGAAAGTGGTGCCAATAATGATCAAGCAAAAAGGCATTATACGATATGAAAAAAATGCCCCAAGGTGTTGTGAAAGTAGTCTTATGTTGGTCTGCTTCAATAACTTCCACTTGATTATATCCTAAAAAACCATCTAGCATTGATAACATCTCAATGCCAGTCACTATCTGTAGTAGTTGATTTATGATGGGTAGGGGATAGTTGTCCTTTAAAGATGAATGATTCAGATTTCTAAAATCAACACATAGGCAAATTTCTCCATTCTTCTTTCTCATAGGGACTATGTTCACAATCCAGGTGGAATGATGGATTGGGAAAATAATTCTTGCATTCAGCATTTTTTGTATCTTAGAAAGAATCGTGCCTAATATCTTAGGGTTGTACTACATTTTATTTTGCTTGTGAGGTAATGACCCAATCTTGAGAGGAATTTAATGCTAGATTTATTTAGGTCAGAGAGGTTTTAGATCATCATAAGAATATGCCAAAACATCAATGTAATGGTGAAGCAGTGTGATAAATTTGATTTTTTCAATAGGGATACAACAATTCAGTCTTTCACTACTTCTCTCACACTGATTAAGACAAAGAACACTATAGAACGAAGTGTATCCCAAAGTCTCAACCATATACTACAATAGAGTGAAAGATTATGAAGGATAAGGAGAGCTCAAAGTCTCTCCAGTATCCTTTACACACTAAAGACAATTATAGTAGCATAAAGTCTCCCATAGTTGGCTTCAAAACATCTTCTAGCTTATTTCCACTTGTTTTTCTTATTTAATTAAATGGACAAGAATATATTAAGGAAATAGACATAAGAACAATTTCCTAGATGACACAAGCTTATTCTAACACAAAGTCTGAAAGATCACTTCTTTTCTCATTCATTTAACAAAATATGATTAACAATCTGAGCTCAAAGTCTTAAGAATGCCTTTTAATTTGGGCAGATCTTCACTTCTAATAACATAGAGATCTCCATCATACAAATGAGAGATTACAATAAATAACATCACAAGAAAGACTTGGGTGCTTATTTTCATGAAAATGGCCCATGCTGAATTGAATGCATTAAATATCTGTGAAAGGGCCATGCTAGAATAGGTCATCAGCCTTGACTTTGGCATTCTGAATCATCTCAAATGTTTCTCCTAATCATGGGTTGCATGGTCTTCTTTATGATTCTTACACGACTGTCTATTCACCTTTAATTAATGCAAAAAAATAGGCCATGCCTTTGAATGTTTGCTCTTTCTAATGTCCACCTAGTGGACTATTCCACCTACTAGAATAACTCTTCTACAAATATTTTTAAACTTTATGTAGTCATTCCCTCCTTCCTTACCATGTTTTGTCTCTTCCTATTGATCTGAGCTCTCAAGGCTATCTTCTCACTTTCAGCTAGCTTCTTCAGCTCTTTTCTTGGCTGGTCACTGAGTTTGTTCTCAAGTCTTTTGAAAATCAACAGTTATTCCATCACCCTAAATTTGACATCCATGAGGGCATCACCGGTCTCTTGAACCACTTTGAACCTTTGAACCTTGAACTCTTTTGGTTCAAAGGTTCAATGGTTTAATGGTTCAATGGTTCGACGATTCAATGTTTTGTAAAGGGCCACATTCACCTGGCTTTCTTCTTCAGTTAAACCATTTATTTGAACCATTTGGTTGAACCTCTTTCTGAAATCTTTTGCTTCATCCATTCACTCAAATATTTCATTCAAACTTTGAACTCTTTGAAACTTTGAACCTTTAAAACTTTCAAAGTTTAAGGTTTAATGGTTCAACGGTTTAGATCTATTTCTTTGAATCCTTTAAAGCTTCAAACTCTCTGGATCCTTTCATTCTCTAAGTCCGTTAAACTCATTGAACTTGTTGAACCTTTGAACCTTTCAAAGTTCAAGGTTCAATGGTTCAATGGTTCAATCTTAACTCTATGAATCCTTTTATTCTTTAAGTTTGTCAAATTTGTTGAATCTTTGAACTCATTGAACCTTTGAACCTTGCAAAGGTAGGGTTCAATGGTTCAATGGTTTATTCCAATTGTTTGAAGCCTATCATTAAGTCTTTTGATTCAACCTCGGAGTTGAACCATCCTTAAAACACTAAGGAAATGCCTTAAGTGTTTTGAACTTCCATTTGAGAAAGCCTGCCTATTGAACCTATGACTTCCTTGGTTGAAAAGGCTTGAATATTTGAAAAACTTAACTACTCAAAACATTTTGAAAGAAAGAAAGAGACCATTTTGGCCTGTAGGACCAAAAATTATTAGCATGTTGTCCATGAAAACAAGTGATAGATTTTGGGAACAACAAACCATTCATGCATTCCACACATAGCTAGTGAATAAATGCATTAAATTACACCCACACATGATGTCAAATTACATAGTAATAAAAAGTCAAAATATTCTCTCTCTCTCTCTCTCTCTCTCTCTCTCTCTCTCTCTCTCTCTCTCTCTCTCTCTCTCTCTCTCTCTCTCTCTCTCTCTCTCTCTCTCTCTCTCTCTCTCTCTCTCTCTCTCTCTCTCTCTCTCTCTCTCTCTCTTAATGAGCATGTGGATGATACTTATCCTGTTATTACTTAAACAAGTGAATTAAACATTGATTTTGATGAATCTTGGGATAATGATGATTACTATTACTATGATGAAGAGTCAATTGAATCTAAACCTTCTATTTCTCCTCCTACTTTACATATTTATATTATTCAAACCAATACTAGGTCACATGTAAACACACACACACACACACACACACACACACACACACACACACACACACACACACACACACACACACACACACACACACACACACACACACACACACACACACACACACACACACACATTCTTATGTTCATAAATTACATTTAATAGATAATAAAGTACCTTCTAATTAGTTAGTATGTGGTACTTCTTTACAAATTAACAAAAAAAAAATACCAATGAATTTACCTCAACCCCCTTACTATAGTAGAACCTATTTCTAAAACTAACCTAAATGAGGGTGGTAACTCATTTCCCTCTAACCAGGTCCCAACTATCACACCTCCAATGGTTACAGAGATCAAACCAACCCTCTCTAATAAAATATTCCCAATACAATATACCAATGGTTAAGACAAATTAAAAAAATCAAAATTTTAATGAACCCCTTGATGATTATAATATACCTTCACAAGAGGTAATCTCCTTGATGAATGTTGTGGGTTATTTACAATAATAAGTACACCATCTCACATTAGAAAGGAAAGCATGCCACTTATTATTGGATTCCAATTCCATCCATAATAATCCCATCCCATGTATGATTTTCAATGCAATATTACCATCAAAACTATAGATACCATATTTATGAAATTTAGATCAACATGGAGATCCATACTTACATCTTAAAGTTTATAGGAAAGCTATGTTACATGTTACTATAAATTTGACTCTTTTATATCTATTTCCTAAGACTCTAGAGGGTTAGGAAAAAGAGTGGTTTTATCATTCACTCTTTAGTGATTCACTACATACATAAAATGAGTTCGAAGAGGTCTTTCTCATGTGTTATATTAGAATAAGGGACCTCAAGTTACATATGATAAGTTGCCTTCACTAAACCAAGGCCAATCATAAACAATCAGTGAATACAATCTAAGATTAAAAACATGTATGTATCAATTAATCAAATAGATAATAGATTTATAGGTAAGATATATTTTTTATAGAGGTCTCATTCTCCCTATTAGAGAGAATTTGATATATGAGACATCATAATTATTTAAACATATATGTTAGACAACTCTAGGATTAGAAAAAAGTTGGGACTAATGGTTACACATTCATAGATAGATTTGGAAGTAGGATTCTCAGAGCCCCATTCATCTAAAATTTTACAAAAACCTACTCCACTTCTAATTAAGAAACCAATGCAACCAAAACAACCAATAAGAATACTCAATAAGGGCAAATAGCCACTTCACAGAGCATGTCCTACAATGAATAGAGCACAAAACACACAGAGGGATTATGAAGTTTTTAGATAGGGATAGACCTCATGACATATTACTTAAATTACTAGATAGGATATGATCACACTTCCTCATACTCAATATCATCTAGCATGCCATTTGCACAGGGTACAAAATAATCCATATTGCAATTTTCATAAGATAAATGGGCATTCATACAATCGTATGAATTTTGAGCCCACATTTATCGGTATGTCAATTTATGAATTATAGAATTCACATAGGGGGAACCAAGATCTTGGTCTCCACACTCTCCTAGATCACACTCCTTTGTGATAGAGTTATCTTGAGATGTTCCCTTTAAGGATCCAATGGTTACTCATAGTATAATCCTTGTGGTTTCTAAGACACCTATTTAAGAGAAATCTTGTAAACCATATTTTCAGTAGATATGGTATCCAATTCATAGAGATGAGAGAACATTAGTTCAAACACCTATCAATATATTTGGAAACAACTACAGAGATTAGATCACATCAATAGTTTGAACACCTATAAAGATATTTGGAAACAACTATAGAAATTAGAGCACAACATCATTTTGAACATCAATCAATATAATTGGAAACAACTATAGATATTAGGGTATAACATGAGTTTAAACACCTATCAAAATATTTTTAAACAATTAAAAGATTAAAATATAGCCTTAGTTTGACCACCAATAAAGATATTTTTCATAGATCATAGAGCTTAGAGTATAGTTTCATCACACCGACCAATCAATATCTTTTCTATAGAGTCTACATAGCTAGCCACTAGAAGTGTATCACATGGAGTTTTAGTTTCAGATTATAATTCTACATTAAAATAACATGACTAATATGGTCATTGGTTCACCATGCCATTCAGGATCAAATAATGCATATTATAGTCACATGATCTAGTATGTAGTCACATGATCTACACATAGATTTCTTAAGAAACACCTATAAAACCTATAACTATAAATAACATTCCTAATCCAATACATATATATACCTAGACATTTATAAATAGATAAAAATTCATGCCCATTATTAGATAAAATACCATGTACTAATATCACCATTTAAAATAATTGAAATAATTAAGCACATATCGACATATAAAATATAACTAGATCCAGATATAAATATATGTAGTGCCAATATAAACAAAAAAATCTAGATATATAACTCAAAATATGGTTTCAATATAAGCATAATACATCATTCAATAATGTGTACATTGACACTAGGACTACCCCCCTCACTCTCATTCTCAGAGATATCCATGCTAAAACTAGAGGATCCACTCTCCCTATATAACCTTGATCGACAATTATATCTACTCTCTCTCATGATACATACCTAGCTTAGTGATACACTCTGCATGCTCTCATTGTAGATGAATGTAGTCATCCACTATCAGAATACTAGACCCACTTAGAGTATTGGGTGTGGGTATGTTTTATCTATGTAATTCCATACGTGTCTCATGTCATAATAGCTATCTCAATGTGATCAAACAAATGAGCATGAACACCAAAAACATCAATGTCCCTCTCTACTAATCCATCTTCCATGGAATTATCATGGGTATATCATGTCAATATGTAGAGCATAGAATCTATGGTATTCTCCCAGTGCTCATCATCACCTAAACCTACACATACGTAACAATACATTATATTTATAACCACATAAATGAGTAACTAAATACATAGAATTTACAAGCATATTATAAAACTTTACCATCGATAGTACTAAGGGGCTTCACATCTAGTACATCATCTATGACAATCCTACCTCAAAAATAGAGGTGCCCATTTATGATCTCTCCATCAAGTTGTATAGGCATCAATAACACCCATGTCATCTACATCTAGTATGTCAATAATAGGATCTTATTATGTTAAAATAAATAGGGCTAACTCAACATCTAATGGCTTAGGCCTACTACATAGCCTCTTAGGAGTTTAATAACTCCTAAACCACACCACTAATTCTAAGGGCACATCTTAAATCACACTAAACTATCATGTAACCTGCTCATACTAGAACCACTCAGACACATTGACCCAACAATCATGCATCTAGTATCTCACTCAAGTCTATTTAAGATGAGTACCATCCTTAGGCCATCCCTCATAGCCCATGTAGGTCCTATAGATAATGTCTCTAGCTATTAGACTATCTATCACATGTTGACACTACATCATGCTCCTCCTTATCACATGAGCCATCCCATTCCACCTCTTTTAAAAATACTATAAGAAGGCCCAATTGTCTCATAAAGGAAACACTAACCTACTCATTTTATGCCCCCAAAAATATATGGTATGATGTTATTATATATCTTAAACTATATCATGAATATTATATGAGATCGATATCCCACTGCCATCTATAACCATAAATGAAGCTAATAAAATAGCTAGGAACTTTCATAACCATAGAACATTAGCAGTGATAATCACTATCAATAGTATATTATTATGACTACTTATACAATGGTTCCCTACAAACATAACATAGAACTACCTAGAATCCTAGTGTGTAACTTGATCACCCATATCCTCCAATAATATGGCTCTCTACCTAGAAATAGGTAGTTGTAGGATCATATACACATCCTCCAAGGTAATGGTCATCTCCCTAGTAGGTAACTAGAAAGTGCAAATATTTACATCCCACATCTTACATATTGTAGTCATCATGTGTTTATCTTATTACATCAACTCTATGAATGACACATGTCTTAATCCTACCCTCCTAATCACCACCATCTCATCATCTATTAGGGGTATACCCCATAGGTTTCCATCATCCATTTAGTTTGAAACTCTCTCATACATGCATTAACCTATAAAAGTATAACCAAATCCAACATTATTAATGAAAAATATAAAAATAATAGATAAAAATAGGAATAAAAAACTAGTTAGCAATAATAAACATTAAAAATTAGGCCTATTAAACACTAGCACTACATACAAAATAGTAATGTTGGATAATAGTGCCATATCCTAGACACTAGTGCTAAGTCCTAGATAGTAGCACCCATATGAGGACAAAAGTTCAACTTTCTCCAAATAAACCCTAAAATTAACTTATTTTCAATAAAAATAGTAAAAAATGAAATACAAACGACAATAAAAGGAAATAATATGGGTTCCTCACTAGGGTAACCACCTCCCTAGCTTGGATCCATGCCACCAACTCCTCATATCAGGTTAAAATGGCTCTTCATCTCCTCAGCATATTATCTATCTTAAAAAAATAATTACTCTAAACTAAAATTCTTTAAATGAATTGAAAAACTAATCAAATAACCTATTTAAGTCACATTTATTATATTCCACCTTATTAAGGTTGACCTTGCACACCAATTTCACCGATTAATACCATTTTTTTGCTAGTGTGATATCTTGAGAATCATAAATCTAATTTACAAATTGTCTACATGGGAATTGACATAAATGTGCCTCACCTAATACTAGTTAAACTAATATCCTAATCACTTTTAGCTCTAAAAATGACAAAAATGATATTTACATAATAAACTCAATATAGACAAATGTTTATCCCATTACTAATTTCAACAATCAACTCTATCACAATAAAAAAACTATTAAAACTTAAAACAAGATGAAACCCACTAATTAATAATAGTATAACTAATTATTAACACATTTGGTTAGACACCATCACCCTATTATTGGCTCTCTCACTAAAATTGGGGAAAATACACATAGATTGATTCACACATACAAATACTCATACACATAGGTTCACTCAAATACAACTATTTAGACACATATGTCTATGTAGGTATACATATATTCAAATTCACAAGTTCACACATATACATAGGTCTACTTATATATAGTTATTCAAACACATAGGTCTATGTAGATATACAAATATTTAGATGTGCAGGTTCACATATATACACAAGTATACTAAGAAACAACTATTTAGACACATAGGTCTACAAATATATATAGATATTCAAATACATCGGTTCACATAAATACATAAGTCTACTCAGATATAATTATTTAGAGACATAGGTATATATATATATATATATATATATATATATATATATATACATATATATATATATATATATATGTATGTATGTATGTATGTAAGTATGTATGTATAGTTTCACACAAATACATAGGGTTAATTAGATACAAGTACGTAGATATATAGTTTTGTTTTAGATATATAGGTTCAATTAGATATATAAATGTTTGGATACATAGCTACATAACTCAAATTTTAGGATTAGGTGGTATGATGTAGAGAATATCCTTGATCTCTATTTTTAGATTAGTAGGTTACACTAAGTATCATCACTAGGATGTTACCATGTTTTCACCAGTTTGGGTCATATGATCATATACAATAGTTGATCCATAGCATTCTATTATCCCTAATTTATATACCTAGATTCAATTTAGATATCAAAGTGGGGGAAAGTAGACCCAATTTCTCCATGCATTCAATTTACATACCCATAATCAATTTTGGTATTAGAGTGGGGGAAATCAGGCCTTATTTTTCCATATATTTAGTTTATATACCTAGATTTAGTTTAAATATTAGAGTGGGAGAAAATAAATTGTGTCTCACCACACATTTAGTTTACATACCCAAATTTAGCTTAGACATTAGAATGGGGGAAAATAAGCCTTATTTCTCCACACATTTAGTTTCATTCCCAGATTTAGTACAAATATCAGGGTGGGAGTAAAATAGGGTTTGTTCATCATGATTAAGTGTACCATTTAGATTTAGTTTACAGGACATCCACACTATTTATTTCTTCTTTGCATATTTCACTCCAACTCCTATCCACTTCTCTAGCCAATAATTAGCCTAGGTCCAGAACACATTCACATAGGTAAGTACAGGTACATATTCCTCTTTTTTTGGGTCTAGTAAATCCATTTCATTACTAGAATAAAAGGGGGTAAAATTTAAATACCCTAATTTGGTAAAGCAACCACAAGTACCATGTTTTTGTTTACTCTTTCATGTGAAGGTCTTAGTGATGACTACAATCCTTATTTGCATAGTCATTTTGAGTCTGTTTGTCTTTATTATGTCTTAGTTTCCCTATTTTTTGTACCCATAGTGGTCCTAAATCACCTTCTCCTAGTCACAGGGACCCCTAACCTATCCTACTTGATCTTATATTTATTTCTAGGCCTCAAAACACTAGCACCATTTTTAGGACATTCACACCATGTAGTGTTAGTGTCCAATTATGGCTCTAGTGTCTGATGGTCATTTTATCTTGTGTTTGAGTCCTAACCCATATTGAGTCTTCTCTTATGTTTTTCATATCCCTCTTTTATGAATTTTCATATAGAAAATAAGGTCTGATATTCAAATAAAAGTTCCTTATATATGAAGAGCCTCACAAGGCATTTTACATCTAACACTTACTATTTTGGTACATAATCACATAAAATTAGTCAATATTATAGATCAATACTTTACATACTACTCAGGTATCACATCTAAACATTACATGCTTGATCAAAGAAGGGCCTAAGAAAAATTCATTCTAGCATACCGTGCAAATTGATTATGCACATTCCCTAAAGGAGAACTACATGTGATCTAAGACCCCTAACATTAGGGTTAATGGAGATAGTGACCAAGATTATAGGGGTTCTACTCTACATGATAGTAACATCACACAACCTAGTTTTTAATTTTTTTTCATTTGATCTTATTGTTATTTCATGTGTGTAGGTGCTCATTAGGGTTTTAGAGGATATTCATCTAAAATAGTGCAACAGGTGATCTCCCAAATGATAGAGAACCACCTATAAGACCTTTAAAACCTCCTATAGCTTCCTAAAAATTTCTATATAGTTATTACAGGAGTGATAATCATTCCATAATTAGACACTAGCACCAGATGGTGCTACTATCTTGATATTAGCACTACTATCCAAGACAAAATTTCAACCATAGTCATAAAACAAAAGGTTTTCTCCTATTTCTCTCACCTATTTTAGCTTCTTGATCCACATAAAGATGTATTTTATTCAAAATGATTACTCTTTCTCTCCACACTTTCTATTTTATAAAAGGTTTATTAAATCAATTACGTCTAGTTTTCATTCAATATTATTATCAGACTCAACCCTTTAACAACATAGGATTTACATTCCTTAAGACCTAAAATTTTAAAATAGTTACCATTATGATGCATCTAAAATAATATTATTTAGGTTAGTTTTAGAAATAAAAGGATGTATAAGTATGTAATTAATGCACATTATAGTAAAAATTCAATCCCATGGAGTTAAATGTCAACTTTGATGCCAGGACACTTAATTTTTGTGACATTTTTCTTGGAAGGACATATTTGGATGATTGCAATGTTATATATCAATCCAAACCATAGTGATAGATTATTAATGATAAATATCTCTTCTTAAACCTTTTTAAGTAACCTCCAATGGCCAAAATCACTTTGGCCTTTGCCAAAAAATACTACAAGCTTAGTTTTCACATACAAAATTCTCTTTCATGTGGTATAACATCACATATATTTGGTTCCTAGATATCCTCATTCTAACTATCCATTTTATGACATGTA
>JARHVA010003037.1:1860000-1862500 GCA_037957365.1 Torreya grandis | reverse complement strand
TATAAAAACCTATGTAATATAAGTTTTGTATACATATATCAAAAGGAGCTCAATCTAGTGTTTTTCTCCCTCCTAGAGTGACTATGCATATCTTGATATTTTTCTAAATGAATGAAACTAGGTATATTGACTTGAATGCTTGATAATTAATGCCCTTGACTAATAATAAAATAAATTTAGACTTTGTATATGACTATTAGAATAAGTTTGTTCCAAAATTATAAATATTATTATCCTTTTGTTCAATGTGAATTAGAATTTCCAAGTGATTGCTCAATGTGTTTTTTGAGAGGCATTTATGTGCTTATATAAAATAATATTTGTAATATTTCCATTAAATGAACTTTTATAAAAGTTTGGTAGGTGTAATATTAAATGTATTGAATTAAAAAAATTACCATTTGAGTGTGTCGTAAAATATCATAGTGTGTCCTTATCCACCTAGTGTTGTCTTCTCCAAAAAGGATAGAGACTATTGGGATCTATATAATAAGAAATTTAAAGTAGAATAAGGATGATTGAATGATGTTTTCATTGATTTCAAGGAAACAAATAGAATATCAAATGCTCTTGTATATATTTTAGGTTAACATAATGGGGAAAAATAAAAGGTAAAGATGTTAATATTAAACATTTGACTGTCTATATGAGCCATATTAAATTCTTGCCTTTCCTTCTTTCACTAATTTTGGGATTTCATGTCCTTAAGACCATTTACATATTTACATTTATTGATTATCTTATGTATTATTCACTTTAATATATCTTAAACATTGGTGTATGTGGCAAATATTTCCATATATGGGATATTTTACCCACACATGTTTTCTATATAAAATTAGCACTACATATTCTTAACTTAAAACTGTATGATTTATGAACTACATTGAGATATAATGGTTATAAGTTTTATATCTATATTTCATTGAGAATTTTCACATTGGAATTAGGATGTCTTACTTGTGTACATCAATATCCTTAATTTTAAATTTAATTTATATTTTCCCTTAACACAAGCTATTATATATTACTCCATTGAATTTTAATTTTATCATATTCTTTGGGACCTATATTAAATGTTTATTTGCACCATTGCATGGATCATAATACTTAGTATAATATTCATACACTTTATTTCAATATTATTTTCATTCTTGATGCTTACACAACTCATATATTTCCCATAAAGTGGTTTAAGCATACTAAAATTAGAAAAAATTGAAACTTCAAAAAAACATTGGAACAATTAAAAATTAAAATACATGTGTAAAAATCAAAACTTAAAATTTATACATGCTACATATTTACCTATTTTAGTGGTTTTCATATTCATGATGTACATAAATTATTTTACATTACTTTTTGAGTGATTTTTATATAAATTCATAAGAACTTACATAATATTGTATTTTACGTAGTGTACCAACATCTTAGAGGATCCAATTTCATAAACAACATGTCCTAGCTTGGGGGAATCACCATTTCAACTAATTTTTGCATTGTGATATCTTTCATTGATTTTTATTTATCATATTGATTATAACAATTTTTTCTAGTATCTTACACATATATTATCTTGTAGATATTTTACATTGTGATTGTCACACTATTGCATTGAATAATTATGTGTGAATGATTATTTTTGAGTGCATGTTTTTTATTTTATATGCCATTTCTATCTATATTGGATCCTCTTGTCATAATTTTTTGAGTCAAATTGTGATTCAAGTCAATAACTTGGTGTGGTCACTAACATGATTATATCTATATTGGGTTTTTGGTATGGTGTCTATTTTATAGTGGTGGTTACCATGCATATGTGGGGGAATATTTCTTGATTATTTTCCCATTTATTTATCATGCCCATTTAGGGGTGTGTTTTTTATATAGGATATACTAATTTCCCCATTTTAAAATTGAGCTTTAAATTATCTATCATGACATGATTGGATGCTAAAACAAAACTTGAATGATGTGTAAAAAAACAAAAATCAATTTTCATGTGTAAATAAAAACACACTTTGGATAATTTATTTTTGTAACATATGATGAGAAAATTCAAATTACATATGTATTGAATAATAACATGTGATGAGCCAATGATATGTATAAGGGTTGGAAAAGTGGTTTGGTTTTGCCTAGCCCCACCCAGGTTTTAATCTTACATGACATATGTAGGTTGGATATGGTCATTTGAGTTGATTTGGTGGTTTCAGTGGTCAGTGTTGGTCACTTGTATTGTTTTAATGGTTCTTGATGACTACCCCCCTGATTGTGCCCTAGATATGGTTCATAGCTCTATTAAAAAGAGAATATATATCAAAAAAACACATGATGACTAAATTAATTTTCCTAACATATGGTTATTTTAACATGTTTCTTTTAAGGTGAGTGATTGCAACAACATGGTTTTCATCCCTCATCTCAAAATGTGGGAGTATATTAAGGTGTTTTAAATTTTAAGTTTGAACAGAATGATTAAAGATGAGCCAATTTATTT
>JARHVA010003037.1:1845000-1852500 GCA_037957365.1 Torreya grandis | reverse complement strand
GATGATTCTAAAAAACCCTATAGGTATGCTTCTGGTACCTTCAAGAATGCTCAAGTAAATTATCACTCTACACATAAGGAAATTCTTGTTGTTATCAAAGGAATCCAGTCTTTCATGTTCTTTGTCAGATCTGAACACTTCATTATTCACTCTGATCTGAAGAGTTTTATGAGCATACTAAATTTTGTAGATAACTTAAAGAAAGGATCAGTTAGTAGATTGATCAGATGGGCTACCTATTTTTCAGACTTTGACTTTACAGCTTAGCATATTTCTGGTCATAAGAATTTTCTTACAGATTATTTAACCAAAGAATATAATTCCAAAGATAAGGTCATCATGACTGTAACAGAAGTTTGGGATGAATTCCATGAACATCTGTGGAGATCAAGACCAATTGTAACATCTCAATTACATAATTAAATAACAAGTTTAAAAGCTCAGTCTTATGTAGCAGCTGATACTGTGAATTGTAGGAACAGAGCCTAGACATCCCATTATGTCGAGGTCAATGAGCAAAATAGTGTTCATACTATTTTGTTGAATAAAATAGGTAATAATCCTGAATTACTTGGTGCAAATAATTTGTTGATCAAAATGGTTTACAGGAAGGGTACAAAGTTTCATTTCCAATGGTCTACTTTTTGGCCTTCCTTTAACCCTGCAACTAAAAATTATTGGGAATCTGAAGATATGAGCGACTACATATTTGAATTCTTGGATTACATTTTGCCAAGAACTACAGCCATAGATTAATTTATGAACATTAGTCCTGCTATGCTTTGCAATATCTTTATTGCCTTAAGAATTCCCTTTGATGTACAGTTTGATTTATATCCTGTATAAAATCATCAGTATAATCGACATGCTTTTATTCAGCCAGCTATGCCCGTAGCTTCATTATGGAGAAAGGTCACTATCAATCATGAAGCTATCCTTCCACCAACTCTAGAAGGATGATTGTGTAGGATTCCATCTGCCTTGTATCTCGATCATACAACTGCTAGTGATGATGATGATACTGATGGTAGACCTAACGCTCCATATTCTCCAGCTCGATCCTATGAGTTTGCAAATGATGACTAGTCATGGGGTTTGTCCATGATAGTGACTTGAGAGTACTATATCTCTCTTTAATAATATTTTTGGACTTCACCACTATCAAAGGTGGTATTCTGTCAACCGTGTTGACATTTTAGTTGTGTTACTGTTTGCTTTAGTTAGTGCGTAGTGGGCCCATAACCCATGTGATTTCGCATCTTTGTTTTGAACCGTTGATGCCACCGCTTTGTGATAACCGTCGATCTCTCTTTCAAAATGCTATAAATAAGAGACCTCGATAGAGTTATTGGCATCGAAGTTGAGTATCTCAAGTTGAGTCTAGTCCCTAGAGCTTGTTTTGTAAGCTTGTAGTCTGAGGTTAGTTTGTCAAGAGTTAATTAGAATTTATCTAATTCAGTATTTGTAATTTAGTGTGAAGTTTGATATAGATATATATATATATGGAAAGTGTGATTTGAGTTGAAAAGATTCTATGTATTATGGTATCAGAGCCAAAGAGCTATGAGGTTTGAGACAAAGTGCAATATTTTGAGTTATCTATTCTTGTTCAATATTTATTTTGATTGTTGTATTGTGGGATTATCTAGTTGGTTTTGTTTTCTTTGATTTGGTATCACGTTCAGTTTAGCGCTGAAGATAGGGAAGTGGCGTGGTTCCTCCTAAGCTAAAGTATATGCATTTTTTGGATCCAATTTAAGTACCGATAATAAGCATGATAATGGAAGCTCTAGATCAATCTACAAATATCATACTAGGTACCTTTGATACATGCACTCTTGCTAAATTATCTGAATAGACTGTTAATTCAGATACTATTGAAATAGATGAAGCTAATCCTAGTCTTGCCTGGACATTACCTGCTTTAAAGCCCTCTAAAGTTTATGATAAATTTTTGTCTTTTAATTTTCTTGCTAAAACTAATATCAAGGTTGTTGAAAATGTCTTGCAAATTCAGTCTACTGATCAAGACAAATATTATCTTCAAATCCTTGATGATAAATCTATTATGCAATTAAAATCCCAAACCAAGTATAAATTCTTACATATAGGTTTTATATCTATAGGTGTGCATCCTTTGTTTAGACATGGCTTGAATGTTAGTCTATTAGCCTATTTGTTAGATAATAGACATTGTTCTTTCTCCGATTGTTTGCAAGCTGCCCTGCAAACTGCTTTACATGCTGGTTCAGTTTACACTACTATATACCCTAACTATCCCATTGCCATCCACCAAGAAAAGAATCTTAATCAGATTTTTAAGCTCTTCATGTAAATCGGATCCATGAAATACCTATCCTTCAGCTTAGGAGGGACCACACCACTTCCCTATCTTCAGTGCTAAACTGAACGGGATACCAAATCAAAGAAAACAAAACCAACCAGATAATCCCATAATACAACAATCAAACTAAATATTGAACAAGAATAGATAACTCAGAATATTGCACTTTGTCTCAAAGCTCATAGCTCTCTGGCTTTGATACCATAATACGCAAGATTTTTTCAACTCAAATCACACTTTCCATATATATATCTATATCAAACTTCACACTAAATTACAAATACTAAATCAAATAAATTATGATTAACTCTTGACAAACTAACCTCAGACTACAAGCTTACAGAACAAGCTCTAGAGACTAGACTCAACTTGAGATACTCAACTTCGATGCCAATAACTCTATCGAGGTCTCTTATTTATAGCATTTTGAAAGAGAGATCGACGGTTATCACAAAGTGGTGGCATCAACGGTTCAAAACAAAGATGCAAAATCACATGGGTTATGGGCCCACTACGCACTGACTAAAGAAAAAAGTAACATGACTAAAATGTCGACACGAACGACAGAATACTACCTTTGAAAGTGGTGAGGTCCATGAATATTATTAAAGAGAGATATAGTGCTCTCAAGTCACTATCACGGACAAACCCCGTGACTAGTCATCATTTGCAAACTCATATGATCCAGCTGGAGAATAAGGAGAGTTAGGTTCACCATCAGTATCATCATCATCACTAGCAGTTGTATGATCGAGATACAAGGTAGATGGAATCCTACACAGTCATCCTTTTGGAGTTGGTGGAAAGATAGCTTCATGACTGACAATGACCTTTCTCCATAATGAAGCTATGGGCATAGCTGGCTGAATAGAAGCATGCCAATTATACTGATGATTTTGTACAGGATATAAATCAAACTATATATCAAAGGGAATTATTAAGGCAATAAAGATATTGTGAAGCATAGCAGGACTAATGTTCACAAAGTAATCTATGGTTGCAGTTCTTGGCAAAATGTAATCCCAGAATTTGAACATGTAGTCGCTCATATCTTCATATTCCCAATAATTTTTAGTTGCAGGGTTAAAGGAAGGCCAAAAAGTAGACAATTGGAAATGAAACTTTGTACCCTTCCTATAAACCATTTTGATCAACAAATTATTTGCACCAAGTAATTTAGGATTATTACCTAGTTTATTCAACAAAATAGTATGAACACTATTTTGCTCATTGACCAAGGCATAATGGGATGTCCAGGCTATGTTCCTATAATTCACAGTATCAGCTGCTACATAAGACTGAGATTTTAACCTTGTTATTTCATTGTGTAATTGAGACGTTACAATTGGTCTTGATCTCCATAGATGTTCATGGAATTCATCCCGAACTTCTGTTACAGTCATGATGACCTTATCTTTGGAATTTTATTCTCTGGTTAAATAATTTGCAAGAAAATTCTTATGACCAAAAATATGCTCAACTGTAAAGTCAAAGTCTAAAAAATAGGTAGCCCATCTGATCAATCTACTAACTGATCCTTTCTTTAAGTTATTTGCAGAATTTAGTATGCTCATAAAATTCTTTAGATCAGAGTGAACAATGAAGTGTTCAGATCTAACAAAGAACATGAAAGACTGGATTCCTTTGATAACAACAAGAATTTCCTTATTCGTAGAGTGATAATTTACTTGAGCATTCTTGAAGGTACCAGAAGCATACCTGCAGGGTTTTTCATAATCATCAGATAACTTTTCTTTTAACACAGCTCCCCAATACAAATTTGAAGCATCTGTTTCAATAATTTTTAATCCATTTCTTGGTAACTACAAGGGAGGCAAGTTAGCACATTTTTATTTAATACGTTGAACTATTAAAGTCATTTATTTACTCCAAGGAGGAGGAGATTTAGACAATCTTTTATTTAATAAACTTCTATCCTAAGCAACATTATAGTAGTGACCAGCAATATAATTTACACATCCTAAAAATCTCTAAAGCATTTTCTTGTCAGATAACTCATCAAGAAAGTTCTATATATTCTGTAAGACATGAGGCTACAACTAAACTTCTCCTGATCTAATGGTGATGCCAAGAAAGTCTATTTCATCTTTGAATGTTACCATTTTCTTTGCTGATAGCACTAAACCATTATCAAACACAATCTGATAAAACTGCTTCAAATGCTGAAGATGATCTTTTGGAGATTTGCTGAACACAAGAATATCATCTATATAAACTATAATAAAATTATTGTAAGCAAAAAATATGTTATTCATCATTTTTTGAAATATGCTTGGAGCAGTCTTGAGACCAAATGGAAGAACATTCCATTCATACTGTCCAAACAAAGTGACAAATGTTGTTTTATACCTATCTGCTTCAGCAACCTGTATCTGCTAGAAACCAGACTTAAGATCAAATTTACTATAAACCTTACTACTATTCAGTCTCTATAATATTTCATTTTTTGAGGGGATAAGATGTTGAATAGGAAGAACATATTTATTCAATGGAATATAATTTATTACTAGCCTTTTCTTCCCTCTAACCTGTTCACTGCATTTATTTACATAAAACACTTCACATCCCCAAGGGCTTTGAGAATCCCTAATCAAACCTTGTTCCTTTAATTTCTGTATTTTTGCTAGACATTCTGCTCTAAGTGTAGGATACATTCCATAATGATGAGCTTTGAATTTAGGTTCAACAGGATTACCATTTTTATCCTGAACCAATTTTAGCTCTATCTGACATATATGAGTTTTTCTGTGCTGAAAAGCTAATGGGTTTTTTGAAAAACAATCTTGCACAATTTTTGCAAGCACAGGATCTATGTCAGCTTTGCAACAATTTATCTTCTGATGTATCCACTGATTGTCTATAATCTTTCTAGCTTTTTCTTTCAAAGGAACTTTACATTCATATCTATGCTTCTTATATAAAGAATATTTCTGAGCTAGAATAATTTCATGCTACTGAATGACAATTGGATAAAAGAAAGATAGATTATATGATCCAAACATCATATCAAACAAAAGCATTTCATGTTGTATAACCTTAAAATTAAAAACTTTGTTTCTTAGGAGAACAGGAACACTAGCAGACCATTCAAAAATAATAGTCTTGGTATTGAAGGTCAGACGCACAAAATCAAGTTGCCATAGATCTTCTAGAATTGCATGAAATCTAGCTAAAGAAGCATCAGCACCAGTATCAATTAGAACATCTAAATAATACGGCTTATACCCTTTCCACTTAATACTGACTTCACATACTGGATTATTAGTTTCATGAATTGAAACTTGCTAAATATTATTATCTACAGACATCTGGGCGGCATGTGCAACTTCTACACTGTCTGCAACTCTTATCAATTCTTCTTTAAATAATCTTTCACTTTCATCATCTTTTGCTTCTTCTCGTAGAAGTGATTCTAATTCTATCTAGGCTCTACTCAGAAAAGCTTGTAGAGTGGCAATACGTTTAGTACGCCATTCTTTTCTTTCAGGATTGTCTGTATTCTGATTGTAATCTACAACATGTTTACCTTTACTTAAAGAATGTTTAGCAAACTAATTTATTAATGCATTATTTTGTTGTTAAACTTGATTTAACTAATTTAAATACCTTCTTTCTATTTCAGCAATTTGATTCTGAAGAAACATTTTCTCAGACATCATATAAACAGGTAAACTATCATATTTTTCTTTTAAAGACTGGAGTTGCTATGAAAGACTTAAACTATCAGAGAACTGATTTGAAGAATACATAGAAGAGTTCATATTTATTTGGAATCCTATATCAGAATCAAAATTTGAAGAGGATTCTGAAGTAGAATTAACTTCTTTATAATTCATATTAATACAGTTTTCTAAATCTGATTCATTATCTGAATAATCATCTAGATATTCAAGATCAGATTCATAAGTATGATCATCAGGAGAAATAAGAACATACTCATCCTCATTAATATTTTGACTCTACAAAAAATTAACTTTTTTAGATTTTTTTTCTTTTGAGGACACTTGCTGGCATAATGATCACCTTGACAGAGAAAGCATTTAACAGGGGCTTTCTAAAACCCATGTTTCTTTTTCCTAAAAATATTTCTTCTATTAAACTTCTTGAATTTTGGTTTTCTTGACTAGATAGGAATGTAATCACATCTACAAGAAGGTTTATCATTTTTCTTTTTCATTGTTCTGTGTTTTCTATACTGATACACATCTGTACAACCAAAATTATCATCTATTAAATTATAGAATTTCACACCCAACTATTTATGAAATCTCATTGTTTCTTTATGGGATTTCTTCTCATCACCTAGCTTTTGATTTATTTTTCTAATATACTTATTTATTCTAACAAAAGACATAGTAGAGTATTGAGCACCCATGGTTGACTTATATTTTTTTGAAAAATACTGGGGAAATGATTCAACATATCTGACTTTGAAGGCAAGATTAAACATTTCACCAGAAGCATATAATAAATTTTCCATATGACACATATATTCTTCTAACCATGTCACATCACACAATTATGCTCTAAGAAACTTAGATCTACTTGCTTCTCTTTCATCATCTATGACACCAACAAATTCTGCATATATGGCTTGACACAAACAAGGGACAGGTTCTTCATGATTTAAGATATTTTCTTTATACTGTGCATGACCAGCATCCCACCAATCCTTTATATTTCCTATGAAGCCATTTACTATTTGTTGAGCAACAGTTTTAGTTTCTCTCTTCAAACCAAACATTTTTAAACTAGCCCAAGATAACATAGCATGACACATTTCTTTTCTGTGAGCAGGAGGCTCACAGTTAAACTTCCAAAAAAAGGGTTGCAGACTCAAAGTTCAGATTTGACCATGAAGAGGCTGCTTTGAGGATTCTCCTTCATAGAAATAACTATACTTTTTTGGTTCACTTATCTTAGTCATGCCTATCTTAAAGGCTTTATCAATATCTCCAATTATTGGAGATTTTATACTTAAAGGAGCTATTATAGGATTCACAGAAGTAGATTCTTCTTTCTGTATCTTTTCTATAGACTCCCAACTTAATATATCAGCAGTATTGAGATTTAAGTCTAGAGGCTTAATCTCTGTAGATTGCAAGGATGTAGGCAATAGAGCTAAGTGTTGCTGC